>JAJKFI010000051.1:4523234-4591994 GCA_029204185.1 Lerista edwardsae | reverse complement strand
TAATAATAATAATAATAATAATAATAATAATAATAATAATAATAATATGTTATGGGTTTATTTTTCTGTACAGGACATGGCTGGGGAAACGGAAGAAAAGGCCAAGATGAAATTTCCATTTCCTTATACACCATATCCCATTCAAGAAGAATTTATGGCTAAACTTTATCAGGTTTTGGAGGCAGGAAAGATTGGAATATTTGAGAGTCCTACTGGCACAGTAAGTCTGTGTGAACCTTCATCATATATGATTTAGAGCGCAATCCTAACCTGAAGTTAGGCCAGCACAGTTAGGCCAGCACAGTTTGGCTGGCACAGGTGCCACTGTAAAGCCTTTTGCCGGCCAAATTTTCCTGGCCTAACTGTGCCAGCCTTGCCCCAGGCTAGGATTGTGCTCCTTAGCTGTTACAATCTGGACCTGTGGGCTCAGCGACAGCTAGAGGAGAAGAAAGTGAAAGAAGAGGCAAAGTGGCCTTAGTTTGCCACTTGACTCTCTGGTTTGGGGTAATTGCTACTCTATCCAGAAGATTTAGCCAAGAGGGTTAATGCCTCTGTTTGCCCGAAGATAACAGCTGAAGATCTGAAGGTCGTGAGCTTGAGACTATCGGAAGTCTCTGTGAGCGGCAGAGCTTGCAAACTGGCTGATTAAAAGCTGAGTTCCAGCTGCCTCGTGGGAGGAGGAGTGTGCTGAAGTCAGCTGCGTCTCTGGTGGGAGCAGGGAAGCCTCTTATCAGCCAGCAGAAGACAGATGGGTGGCTAAGAAAGAAGGCTAAATCCAGAAAGAAAGATCTGTATGAGTGTTGTTCTTGAAAGATAGAACATTTCTGTAAATTGTAAAAACCTTCGGGTTTGTGAATAAAAGTCTGCCTATGTAAACCACCTTGAGTTACAGTCATTAGAGAAATCTAGTGATCTTAAGAAAGGCGGTATATAAATACATGTATTATTATTATTATTATCCATGTGGATAGCCAGCTATTAGGTTGCCTTTTCCAAACTGTTGGAGCTTCAGCTGTAAGGAAGTGCGTGTGCGTGTGCGTGTGTGTGCATCCATTCTATCTAGAGTTTAATGAATGTGTTCCTTTCTTTAATTATTGAAAGGGAAAATCCCTGAGTCTTATTTGTGGAGCTCTCACATGGCTTCGAGACTTTGAAGAGAGAAAGAGGCAGGAAGAGAGCCAGCTACTTTCAACAGAACTTAATGGGAAGGCCATGAAACAGCAGCCCAAGACATGCAGCGCCGAGCCGGCAGGCAGCCAAACCACAGAGCCAGAATGGATCACCCAGTTTGTGCAGAAGAGGGAAGAGCAGGAAATGATAAACAGGCTGAAGGTAAAGTTTGGTGCTTGTTGAGGGGAGCAAGATAAATCTAGGTGTTGAATTCAGAGTTATGGTTGGTTCCGGTTCCGGTTGGATGGAAGAAGCTGCCTTCGGGAGAGCTCCGTCATCCAAAGGTTTTATAGTGTTTCTTTTTATAGTAATTCAATGCCGGAGTTATCTGAGAGCAAACTATTTCTCCTTTGTTTGAATTTGCTCGCAGCTGGAGAAACAAATTTTCTTTTAATTGCTCTTTCATGCCAGACAAACTATTTGGAACTGTTTCTCTAAGATAAGGTCCTCCCACGGCCGCCATCTTTTGAGGACTCTGATAGCAGTTGCTTGTTAAACAACTACAAGGTTTTTATCGTTTTGGACTTAGAAAGATAAGACGTGAAGGGTGGGAGGAGCCTTCTGGCAATGGCGAACGCACTCGGGGCAGCTCTGTTTCCTCGAGGTGTTCAACTCTCCGTGTGAGGACCTCTGGACCAAAATGAGGTCGTTCAGCTGCCAGGTGAGGCAGTGAACCCTGTGGGTGCAATTTCCTTTAACCCTTACAACGGCAATTGTGGGGTGTAGAGGAGACAGCCCTTTTCAATTTTTGGATCCCACGGAAGAGAACGCCTAGCCGAAGAGCTGGGACAAGCCAGAAAGACTCTCACTTCAACAGCTTAGCGAAGATGTAAGCGTTTTCTTTGAAAAACCTGATTCTAATTTCCATTTCTACAGAGTAAATAGGTGCTTAAGAAATGTTAATTTGGTGAATTGGGGAATGGCAAGTTAATCTAACGAAGAAGGAAGCGACTAGCAACAGCAACGTGTGAAATGGCGGCCAGAGGCGTGCAAGCCGCTGGTATTCAACTAACATGGTATTCAATTAACATATGCAAGCCCTAATGAAAACCTTTTGATTGCAATGGGAAACTGTTTGTGAAGGCATTTAAGTCAGCTTGTTGTTAAATACATTGCAATTGAGTTGGATTAAAAAAATGATAAAGCTAAAAAAAATCAAACAAATATAGAGATTTAAATTGGACACAGGAACAAACGTTAAATCTATTTGTCTGAATGGGAACTGACTGTTTAAACAGAAGCGCTGCGTTCTAGTAAGCCTGAACTTGCAACTTTCAAAACTAAGAAGTCTCTATGTGCTATGCTCCCTATAAATGGCGACTACTGGCTTTTGAATACTTAAGAGATGTTAATTTGAGAATCTGCAAGTCTTCCCAACGAAGAAGCCCTAATGTAAACTTCGTAATTGCAATGGGAAAGTGTTTGTGAATGCATCTAAGCCAGCTTGTTGTTGCTGGATTTTGAATATAAGGAGACGAAGGCAATTTAACATTCCAATACTTTGAGTAAATTACAAAACAAAGGCGAAGTGGTTTGTACCTGATTGAAAGCAAGACTAAAGTTATAGATTGAACTTTAATAAAGCATTAGGAATTAAAAAAGGAAAAAAGGAAGAAGATTCAGTTGGAAGGAAGAACCATTCTTTTAACTTTACAAAGAACATTGAAAAGAACATCTTAAAGAACGTTGAAAGAAAAATTCACTAGAAAAGCAGAAGAAGAAGCATCTATTTAATTTATATATACTGATTCCATATTGTGCTGAATTTAACACTGAATATTGAATTGTGTTGAATTTTATATTACATAATTTTGCAGTATTAAGCTAATATTAATATGCTTTAAGTTAGTGGGTGGTTTTTCCGATTTTTCTCCATCCTTTTTTGCTTTCCTCCTTTTTTCCTCCATCTTTTCCTGTTTTCCTCCATCTTTACTAAAGCTTAGCAAAATTAGGAACTGCTTGTAATACACTTATGTTAAGATATACTTTATTTTTGTCTCTTCCCTTTCTAGTTATTTTTCCATCTTTAACCTCTCCTGCTTCTGATGCAATTTAGAGTATAATTTGCCTTTGTAATTAAAGGCTAGAGGGGGTGTGTGTCTATAAGTGATGATTGTTAAACACTAACTGAAGGGCTCTGTTATTGTTCAAAAGGAAGAATATATGCATATATAGAGAGAAAAGGGGGAAAAAACGCAAAACTACAGAAGAAATTTCAAATTGCTAAAAGGTTAAGTGGGAATTTTTTGTAGTTGTTATATCTTGCCATTTATAAGAAGCTTTTGATTGATCTAATCATTTAAGTCGTACTGTTAAAGATAATATTGTAAAGAATGACAGCTAAGAAAGAAGGTCTTAGAGTAGGGGTTAGGACCTCTCCATTATTGACTTCGGGTTTGTCTAATTTGGTGAGGCAAGATTTAAAAAGTATGGAAGCAAGAAGGGAGATTCAAAATGATACAATCTTAGCAGCAATAGAACAAATGCGTCTAGATATACGAGAAAATATAAGAGAATCAGAAACTAGAATAACAACAAGATTTGAAAATAAGTTAGAAGAATTTCAAATGCAATTAAGTAAGGTCTCTGAGGAAATGAAAATAGCTACTAAAGATAGGAAAAAAATAAAAAAAGAAATACATTCAGTTCAAGAGGAAATTACGGAGTTAAAGAGTGAGTTTGAACAGTTAGAACTTATACAGTTAAGACAACAAATGGAAAATGCAAAGATGTTAATTCGTATTCGGAATTATCCGGAACAACAGAAAGAAATAACAGAGAAAGTAATTAAAAATTGGCTAGAACAAGAATTAGAAATAGCAGAAGAAGTCTTAGAAGAGGGAATAGAGATAGTATATAGAAAGAACTCTAATTATGCCAAAAGATATAATAAACCAAGAGAAATAATTATAAAGTTCAGCAGAAAGAAACTGAAAGAGGAAATTCTGACGAGGTTAGAAGAAAAAGAAAGAATAGTAAAAGAACATAAACTCTTGATATTAAAAGAAATTCCCTATCAGGTAAGGAAAAGAAGAATTCCTTATAAAGACTTCAATGCGGTTTTAAGACAAAATCAAATAAAATACAAATGGAATCTACCAGAAGGGGTTAGTTTCTATTATAAAGCCAAATATTATAATATTAACTCAGTACAAAAAAAAGAACAATTTTTAGATAAATTCGGCAAACAATTAGGAATTATAAATACAAAAGGTATAGACAGAGAAGGAAAAGGAAGATATGAGAGAAAAGGAAAGTCAGAATTAAGTAGTTCAGAGGAAGTGGAGGAAATAATTAGTCAAGACGCAGAAAGTAAAGGAGAAGATTCTCAAGAAGATTCAGAATCAAGAGGCGCCGTGGCATTAAGGAAAAAGAATGATAAGGATACAATCAAGCAACAAGATGTACAGGAGGGGGAAAGAAGGAGGAAGACAACAAGGAAAAAGAGATGAATAATTTATAAATGTAAACTAAAATACTGTTACTTAATATAAATGGACTAAATAACCCGACTAAAAGGCTAAAAAATATATAAATAATTAAACAAAGTCAATCCAGATATAATATGTTTACAGAAAGTCTATATAAAAGACCAACAAAAAACTGATATATAATGAAATATTAGGGATTGTATTTTCAACAGTATTGGTTAATAAATAAGAAAAAAGGTGTGGTTATGTATGTTAAACTAGCTTTGAACTCAGAATTAATTTGGAAAGATGTCCAGGGACAAACATCCATTTTACAATCAAAATTATTAATTATTGATATGTAGGCAAAAAATATTAGGTAAGAACAACCTTATAAGACCTTATATCAAAAGATAATTGATCTTGCCCTCTTGGAATTGAAGGATCGATTTTGGAATTGAAGGACGATTTTGATAAAGCGGAGATGTATATATAAAAAAATTTGTTTTACTACGAATATATTATATATTATAAGGATAAAAAGGTAGAAATGGAAAAAATATGCAGATTATGGAAAAAAAAAGATTTTTGATTAATATATTATTTTGCTGTGACCTTTTGTTTCTTTCCCTAAGTCTCCCTGTCCCGTGTCGTCCTTATTACCTATCCCTATGTCTTTATATGTGTAAACACAAATAAAAAAAATATACCAAAAAAAAAGAAAAAAAAAGAAAGATAAGACGTGAAACTTGGGCAAAGAAACCAAATTATTCAAGCACTTTGTGTTCCTTATCAGAAAGCAAAGAACGCCATCTCGGATGTCACATATAAGATCTCGCAAAGGAAAATTGATGACTACTGTGTGCCTTCTATGTCATCTGCCACTCAGGATGGTCACTGTTTGAATGGCTTCCAAAATGTGACTCCGATTCCTCCTCCAAATATGGACGTACTTGGGCCCTTTGAAATAAACTCCTTGCCAAGTCAAAATGTTTGCAGTTTGAAATGTAATTCAGAGTTATAATTCAAGAAGATATAATTAAGAAAACAAGCTGTTGAGTGTGCTAGTTGTCTTGGGTCTGCATTCTTGTTTCTTAACAGAATCCACAACCTTTGGCACCACTGTCACACCAACCACGTGTGGAACTAGAGTGGGGTGAGGATGGTCTCTACTGATAAGCTGGGTTTCTGCAATGGTAGTCATGATCTACTCATCCTTTCATCGCTCCCGACTTGGACTTGATATTATCCCTGACCTTGTGCTATACCTTTCTGCAAGGTTAGGGGCCGAGTTCTGCAGGCCACAAACTTGGACTGCAAACCCAGCCAAAATTTTGAACTTCTAGCCCATGGAAAGCAGGACGGCTGTCCTTTGAAGTGGGAAGGACTGCTGAACAAAATAAATCCCAAACTACAGGCATTATCAAAAACAACAAAGAGTCTTGTGCCATTTTCAATGTGGAAGAGATCTGTTGTGATATAAGTTATTGTGGGCCAGAGCCTGCTTAATTAGATGCTCATATCTCACCTTGTTCAATTATCTAATCAAAAGCAATTCTTTAGCCTGGAATAAAAAGAACTATAGATTTTGACTGTTCCTGAAAAGCATGAACTCGCAATGCATCCAGCAGTAGTCTTCAATCTTTTTCATGCCACAATCCCAATATATAAATAAAATAAAGTTTGAGGCTGGGGACCCCATTTTCAATCCCACCCCCTCCAAGGACCCTACTTGCACGTAACTAAATTTTCTTATTAGATAGAACAGAAAAAATTACCATTAAGCCTGGCACTAGTAAAAGCTATTTTAGCACAGTTCTGAAGAACTAAGCAGGACGACTGGGACAAAATCTCCTGATACCTGAAGGGGTACATCAGATGCCTCCCCCTTTCCCTGGTGGTGCTGTCGTCCAGCCTTTTTCATTCCCATAAGTTGCCACGATCCCACTGGAGTCCTGACCCCAAGATTGGCGAACGCTGGCATAGAGCATTGTGTTCCTTGTTATTACATAATTGATGGTAACTGTGGCATGTGTGTGTTTATACTATTATTAAAAATAGTTTTAGTATTGCTTTGCCACACTAAACCTTATGTAGGTACTTTGTACTTGCTCACTAGGTCTACCTCCAACTCACCCAGTGGTCAATTTTGTATAGTTCAAGTTGTGCGTAACTACTGGTTTTCTAAGGATCCATTATTGCTTGCTTGCTGTATTTCTTTATTATATCCTACATTGCAGCTATTGTATGAAAACACAGCTGCAAAAAAACGAGGGCTTAGAAGAAACGTACAATCTATGAAAAGCTAAAACTGAGGGTCTAACATGCCCAGAATTCACAATGGGGACAAAGGCAGTGTATCGAAACTCCTGTTCTAGAATGGCAAAGCTTCACTTGATGTTGCTTGTCTTTAGGAAGAGCAGTTGAAAAGAAAGAAGCGAGAAGAGCGCCTTGAGCAAATTCGTCACAATGTGCAGCTGAAATACGCTTCTAAACGAAAGGTGAGCTCTCCCAGTCAGTCCCCAGAGGTCTGTTCTTGAGTTTCTGAACATCCAGATGTGGCTGCTGGCATCTTACAGCACTGGACTAAACCAATTCCTGGTTGGATAATGAAATAAATTGTCATTTAGACCCCAGCTGAAGCTGCCAAAGTGTGATGTTTAGTTCAGGACAGGTGGTAGGCAGTCTGGACACCCATTAAAGGCTGTTGAGCTATAGTAGGCTAAGAATTGCCTTGCTAGATCAAACCAAAACTGTTTCTAGTTCTACATTCTGTTTCCAGCAATGACCAGGCAGAGTCCCCAAGAAGCTCACAAGCAGAGTGTGAAGGTAAAGGCCATTTCCTGTATGCCTGACAGTTAGAGATACATTCTTTTTAAATATGCAGGTTAATATCTCTAGTTACCATAGCTAGAAGCCTCTTCTCTCTAAGTCATCTATTTCCTTTTGAATATAATAAGTGCTGGTAACCATCACTGCTTCCAATAATAACAATAATAAGTGCTGGTAACCATCACTTAGGGCAGAATCTTAACCTGGAGTTAGGCCAGCAAACTTTGGCCAGCACAAGGGACACCGTAAAGAGAGGCCCGCACACAAATGTCCACCATCCTCCCTGACTCAGAGAGTAGTCCACACATGCTTTGTGGTGTCCCTTGTGCTGGCCAAACCTTGCTGGTCTAACTGTGCCGGCTTAACTCCAGGTTAGGATTGTACTCTAAATTTGTGACCATGAATTCCTTAAGCCAATCATATGTTCATGTACACAGCTTCCTGAGTTTCTGGCTTGGTGCTGTCGCATACAATCAAGAGTTCAAGGGGTATCTTTTTCTTGCTTTTTATTACCAACCATGCAGGCTGTATTCACAGACCTTATGGTGGACTGAAGCATGTGAATGCACTGAAACAAATAATCCTTTATTTGCAGGCTTTTGTCCTGATCTTGCTTTTCTGCCTTCATTGCATTTTATAGATATGAGAAGTTGCATGATTTTTTGTGGGGTCCGCATGCCTTTTTTGTGGGGTAATGATTAGAGCTAGAAGTGAGGAGACCTGGGTTCAAATTCATCTTGGTCACGAAGCTCATTCGGTGTCCTTGGAGTCAGTGGCTTTCTTTCAGTCTAACCCACCTCACAGTAGTGTTGTGAAGATAAAAGGGCAGGAGGGAGAGGAATGGTATGTGCTGAGCTCCTTGGGGGAAGGGCAAGCATGAAACAAACAGAATGTGGGGCTGCCAGAAGTTCCAAATGCTACAGTTTACATTCTTCTCTGGGAATGTATTTGAGAATTAGTTTCTGGGTGAAGAAATTAGTTTCTTCAGACAAGTTTTCTGTCATAGGATGATAACTTACTTGGCGCACAATCCTAACCTGGAGTTAGGCCAGCAAAGTTTGGCCGGCACATGAGCCAACATAAAATGTGTTTGGACCACTCTCAGAGTCAGGGAGGATGGTGCACGTCTGTGTGCTGGCCTCTCTGACTCCAAGAGGGTGGTCCAAGCGTACTTTACTCTTGGTGGTCCGGCCTAACTCCAGGTTAGGATTGCGCCCTTGGAGTGAGTAGTGACTCATCTGTATTCATTTCAGAGAATTGAGGAAGAAGAGACACAGCAGCTGCTCCAACTCAGTAAGGATATTTTGTCTAATCTGGGTGAGTCGGGTACTTTGGAGCCATTGGATCCGAACGAGGAAGAGCTGATCCTAGCGGAGTACGAGAGTGATGAGGAAAAGAGAGTGGGAAGCAGGTAAGGACTAGCGTGGCAGCATTAACTTCCAGAGTGTAAGATGCTCAAGCAAGATGCTCAAGGAAACTATGGGGTCATTCCATTTGGGTTTAAAGAAAGGTTGGACCAATATCTGCTGGGATGCTTTCACTATTGAATATCCTGCCATACTGTAGGGGTTGCACTAGGTTAGGGGTTGGCAACAAGCATCCCCCCAAGTAAAATCTGCCCCTCCAAAGGTAATGTGGTCCCTTGGCTGCCAAAGATGGGAGTATTTGACTACTATTTGTAGCAACAGAACTTGGAAGCAGGCTGTTTTGGGGTGTTGGTCTTGGGACACAGGAAGCTTTTGGAATAATGTAGGTCTTAATATCTTCTTAAAACATTCCAAGAAGTGGGGGGGGGTGGATCTGGAGGGGGAATGTAAAACTTCTCTGTGCATATATTAAAGGTGCAGGACTTGGGACCTGGGTTAGAAGATGTTGACTTGATGTAGATATGGACTTAACTCAACTGGAGTTGTTCGTTTGTTTGCCCCCCTAGTGAACTCACTCAAGAAGTTCAGGGTTTCAGTGCTATCTATGATTAAAATGTTTCAGAGGTATTCCTTTTGATTTCACCTCTTAGATTAGGGGAAGAAGATGATGAAGATGATGATATTGAGGAGGAGCATGTAACGAAGGTAAGACCTCCAGGGGTATCTGCTTTCTGATCCAGCACATGCAGCTGCAGAGTGGTCATTGTTTGTCTTACGATCTGGCTGCACAGCTGAGACTAGTATCACAAAATGTGCTGCTGTGTAGTGCACAACAGGGCCACTCCCCAGTACTGATAACGCACTGGCTGGCTATGCGTGGGGAGAGAGGAACTGGGGGCGAAGGGAAGGCAGGAGGCGGTGGGTCCAGCAGCAGTGGTGCACACTGGAGTTTATGCCCTCTACTCTGTTTTTAAGCTCCCTGCCCCTTTCCTCAGACATGTTCCACCAAAAGTGGTGACGTATGTCTGAGGCAGAGCCGTAATTGGGTCGCATCATGCCGGGGGTGGGACAGTTGGTCCATCCAGCTCAGTACAAACTATACTGACCAGCAGCCTCTTTCCAGGGTACTGGGAATGGAAATTTTCTCCAGTGCTGCTACCTTTTTACCTGGAGATTCCAGTGGGATCGTCTGCATACCTTTTTACCTGGCCTTGAATGAATGGGTTTCCGGCCCTCAATCGTGTTGTTTTGTCTTTCTCTTTCCCAGATCTACTATTGCAGCCGGACGCACTCTCAGCTGGCCCAGTTTGTTCACGAGGTTCAGAAGAGCCCTTTTGGCAAAGAGACTCGCCTAGTATCCTTGGGGTCTAGGCAGGTACGCAGCACGCTGATATTCCAGAAGGGAGCTGAATTGCTGCCTGAGGCTTCTCTTGGGGTGGAACTGAATGTGGTGCTGTGCGACGGAGTGCACAACCAGAATTTTGTCATGTTCGGCTTTGCAGGAAAATGCACGATGTGCTGGTGTTGTAACATGCATGTTCTTTATTGAAAGTTGTGGAGAGAGAAGGGGGAGTTCAGTTTGGATACATTGCGGCTGTTTTCTACAGCAGTCGTTGGATCTTCCGTCTTCCCTGTAGGCTGTGTGGCAGTGCAGCTGTGCAGCTGTAATTGAAGTCCTGCACAGCTGGACAAAGTTGCTGCACATTGCCTGCAACCCCATGGCCACACTTTCCCCCTTGGCACTTTGGAGCTCAGCAATGATGTCACTGCTGGGGATATTGGTGTAGTTGTGGCTTAGAAATGAGTTTCAGGGAAACTTTGGGTAAGTGAGAGAAGCAGGTTTTTTATATTGAAATCCCACCTCATGATGTTAGGAATTGCTATAATTTTTTTTTTTATTAATTTCAGCATGCATTATAAAGAGACAGTATCTTCAGGGATCCCAATTCAGCATCAGAGATCAGGTTTTGAGCTTTCTGTCACTCTTGAGGCATTGCAAACCTTGAACAACCATCATTTTGGCTTTGTGGGCTCTAAACATGTACAGTGCGTTAGAACACAGTTTCTCAAACTGTGAGTCGCAACCTGATGTCTGGTGGGTCCCGGGCCGGGTCCTTCTACCCACCCTTACATCCGGTTGGCTCCAAATTGGAGCCCTCTGGACACAACTGGAGGCAGGACCAGGCTTCAGAAGCAGCTGGAAGTGAGTTCCACTTCTGGGTTCATGCAAGTGCCTTCCGGTTGCTTGCAGAGGCCTGGCACTGGAGAAGGATGTGAATTGTGGCACCGTCTGCCACAGAACAGGTGCGTCGCAGCAGGGGGAAACCCCTGTATTATAACATGGAAAGGACCATTCAAAATTTCCTCTGTTTCCAGGCCCATCCTGACACCGTGAAACTCCCTTTAATACATCTAGATAATGGGTCTCTGCTCTGTCTCTGCCCCAGAACCTGTGCGTGAACGAGGAGGTGCTCCGCCTGGGAGCCCCCCAGCTCATCAACGATCGCTGTATGGAGATGCAGAAGAATAAATGTGGTAGGATGATGCTTCATGTTGGGTTTACTGGGTGCAGCGGCTAAAGTGATAAAAACACAAAACGGAGAGCGCCATGCGTGTGCCAAAGCCAATTATTTATTCTCTGGGATGAGGAAAGGGGGGGCATTCTGACCAATGGGAATGCCCCTCTCATCAGAAGACAGGGTCGGAACACCGGATCTGTAACCTCCGTGGTGAGAGGGCTTCCTAGTCCCAGTCCAGCCCTGTCTTCAATTATTTATTTCTTACCCTTTATCAAAGAAGTTTGGGTTTGCATACATTGCCCTCCAGCTCATTCTATCCTCACAGTAACTCTGTGTGGTACGTTAGGCAGTGAGAGAGAGAGAGAGGTTGCCTTTTTTTTCCTGCAGAGAAGAAGAGTGTGGACGAGGAGGCAGAAGGAAAGAAACGGCGCGTGAGCCGAACGGTGTGTCCGTTTTACTCCTATGAGCATATGCAGTTTCTCCGGGATGAGGTTCTGGTTGAAGTGAAAGACATTGAGCAGCTGGTCAACCTGGGCAGGGAAGCAAAAGCCTGCCCATATTACGGAAGCCGGTATGCCATTCCAGCTGCTCAGGTAAGCACACGTGGCTGCACAAGCCCATGCGTGTGTACTCAGAAGCAAGGCCCATTGGGTTCCATGGTACTTACTCCCCAGTGAGTGTGTTCCCTGAGTTCTGCAGCTAGTTGTGAAAAGTTGCAGTGATTTTTGCACGGTTCCAAGACTGAGCTCTGCACTGTCATGAAGGAGAAATGGCAGGCTTCGAGCAAATGTACACACTGACTGCAGTCTTCAGTTGATAGAATAACCAAATAGGTGAGGGCAAGTTTTACTCAGAAGGGCTGAACATTTAAAGCCACACAATAGGCAATCTTAACACACACACACCCCACTTGGGCTGACCCAAACCACTTGTGTCAGCCCTGCAGTTTTGCGCACGTCCCATAAAGCACATGTGGGTCAAGTGGTCCCGCACCAGCTGAGTTTGGCCAGCACAGGGCCATTTCTGGGCAAGGGGAAGGCAGGAGGGATGGCGGAAAGGGGCGGGGGGGGGGCATTCCCACAAGTGGGGCAGCCCAGGGAAGGGGAGGAGCCCCGATGCGGCTGTTAGGCCGCATTCAAACTGCCATCCCGGGCCTCGCAGCCCTGATTCAGTGCACTGCTGCGTGTCGAACTTGCACCTGCTAAACATCAGGCACAGGTCTGAGAAGCCCCATAGGCCCAGCTGGTGCTTACCCAGGGCAAGAGGACAAATGTGCCCTTGCCCCGTGGAGGCTCCAGTGGCCTCTGAACCTGCACTAGATACAGTGCAGGCCAGCCAACCTCCCTGTTCCAGAACAGGTTAGGATTGTGCCCTGTGGCAGCCTTGTTTCTGGAGTGTCGCTCTAATAGGGTGTGAAAAGCATCTATTAAGGTCAGCCTTTGTTAGCTTGTAAGTCTCTTGAGCTCTTTGAGCGCTTGGTGATATACAGATTTATTTTATCAGCTAGAGATGGGTGTCTGGTCAGTTAAACATTATTGAATTGCCTGACAGTCCCCGTTCAAGATGGATGGTGCCTCCCATTTAGAGCAGTTTGTTTTTCTCTCAGGAGGAAAGAGGGTTAATGGACTTCCTGCTGCTTTCTTCTCTGGCTGTCTCCTCCTAGGGCCTTTTCACACGTTAAGCAGTAGCAAACCTGGGTTTGCCACTGAAGGACACTCAATAGAAGTCACAGGTGCCCTCAACGTCTTAAATGTGTTGTGCATTATACATGTTTGCAAATCCCCTTTGTCTCTACTGATTGATTACATTTTCAAGAATGCACATTAGTGTGCGAAAGTGTCCCAGAAACCATTTTCTGCAGCTAGTACTGAAAAGATGATGTATCTTCTTTGTGATTTGAGCCTGTTCCTCTGCTACAGCTGGTGGTCCTACCCTATCAAATGCTTCTTCATGAAGCTACCAGGACTGCATCTGGGATCAAGTTGAAGGATCAGGTGGTGATCATTGATGAAGCGCACAACCTGGTTGATACCATAACCTGCATCTACAGTGCCCAGATTAGTGGTTCTCAGGTGAGTGAGGCCTGAAGGCCTCTCCCTCTGCTATCTGCTGTTCTGCGGCAGCGAGTTCAGATTTCCGTGGTGTTTTTTCAAGCCCCCTTCAACGCCAATATTTTATTTCCATTGCAGTTGTGCTGTGCTCATTCTCAGCTGTTGCAGTACATGGAGCGATACAGGTGAGGATACTTGGATTTATTTGTATAACCTGCAAGGTCTTTGGCGAAGTGCAGGATTGTAGACAATAATGTGTATTGCAGATGGGAGCGTATTTTTGTTGTGGATTTTCCAATGCACCATATGGATGGACCATGGTTCTACAGAGCATGTGCTGATGGTCTCAGGTTCAACCCTTGGCATCTCCAGTGAAAATCTTTGAGTGATGACCTGGGTAGTCACAGTAGACTGTACTGGGCTGGGTATACCAGTGTAAAGCAGTTTCATGTGCTTATAGGAGGAGCTTTGAGACAGTTAAATCCATTGTTGCTTTCTTTAGAATTCTTGTTTCTTCCTTAGGCCTACAGTATATGCGTAGCCATAGTGCTGTTGGCCAAAAGAGGCACCATTGGTAATGTCTGCCTTGTCTTGTATTATTAGTCCTGTACTCAGAGGAGCAAATCAAGAGAGCTGTGATCCTTGATTGATTGATAATAGCATATTTTTTTTTATGTAGTGCTTTAGTTTGCACATGAAACGCATTTCATCCCAGCCAGGAGGTCCTTTTGTAGGAAAATTCCATGCTTTGGGCTTCACTTGTGTGATGCTAGACCAACAGTGGCATCAAAGCCACAGAATAGTGGCTGCTGCTGATTCTAGAAACTCTAGAGCAGCAGTCATCAAACTTGCGCCTGTTGCGCAGTGGAAAAGCCTTCCCTGTCCCAAGTAGCACGTACTGATCCATGGAAGCACTGCTCCATTTTCAAGCTGAACTGGTGGCAGGGACGCTCTGGGCAGTCATGTCTATGCCCAGAGTCCCAGAAGGCTGTGCAGCAGGACACCAGGCATAGACGCAACTCCCAGAACGTCCCTGCCATCAGTTCAGCTTGAAAATGGAGCAGTGCATCCATGGAACAGGAAGCATTACTCACGTGGGGGAAGGGTGTTTCCAAACCCCGGATCCCGCCTGCAGGTTCTAGGGCAGTGATGGCGAACCTTTTGGGCTCAGTGTGTCAAAACTTTGGAAAATGCTTAACTTGACTCTGCTGGGGTGTCAACCCCCCCTCCCCCAAACGAAAGAGAAACAATTATTTATATTCATTTATTTAAACAAAAAATACAGTCCAATCATGTGTGGCGCTATGTATTATGTAATGAAACATCAAATAATTACAAAAATGAAAAATATGTAAAACAAACTCAGTTTTTGTCAGGTAGTGGTGATTGCTGGGGTGTCACCCCAAACATTGCGGTGTGTCACCTTTGACACGCGTGTCAGAGGTTCGCCATCACTGTTCTAGGTAATCATGATTTGACTGGGCCATGGCTGAGGCAAGATTAGATTTGGAAATTCTTGCCTCAATCTTAGCTGCTAAACTATTCCTTTTTTTAAAAAAAAATACAAATGTATTTCTTGGTGGTGTCCCACTAGTCATCATCAGAGGTGCTTCACTAACCAAGCTCTTTTACAGCTCAGGGGGTAAAATGTCTTTAATAGTTGGCTATTTTTGGATGTTACTGAGTTGTCACTCGGAACACAGCTATCTTCACGTACCCCAAATTAGTTGTATGTTTTTATCAGGAATAATTCTTGTGAGTTTTCATATGTCATCTGTTCAGCGTTGTCTCTTACAGGAAACGCTTGAAAGCCAAGAACCTGATGTACATTAAACAGATCTTATATTTGCTGGAGAAGTTTGTGGCTGTTCTCGGAGGTGAGAGAAAGAGATGGGATCAGCAACCCGCTGCTTTTCTTAGTGGAATCCTGTATGGTTTGGGGTAGGGTGGGGGGTTCATTTTGCAAGTGAGATGGCCTCAAAGCCCATGAGGGTAATTTTGTCTCTGCCATGAGCTCGGTGAGACTTCTGCATTACCTTAAATTTGAGCAAGGGAGAGGAATGGGTTCCTGAAAGGCAGAGCAGGACCTGAGTAGAGGGTGAGATTTATTCCATCTTGCCCTTGTTTCTTTCTTTTTTCAAACCCGGCCCTTCTTTAGATGCCATTATTATTTAGCAACCCTTCTATGGTTGGTCATCCTAGTTGGGAGTTATAAGGAGGCTGTAGGCAGCAATATGCCACTGAAGACCAGCTGTTGCCCCCCAAGTCTTGCCTGTGGGGTTTTCTGGTTGGCCCCTGTGGTACCAGACTACATGGATCTAATTTGGTCTGATGCATCAGGGCTAATTTGGTCTGATGCATCAGATGCACAGCAAAGTGAAAGGAAACGTTCTGTTTTAAGGGATGTGTTAAAGGAAACATAGCTTCCCTTAGCTTGGTGTGCATCGTTTACCTCAGGTGTCCACTTCTCCCTTGGATAAAGACTGTATAATTATGCTAATATTCACTTCAGTTATTTACTGAATTTGCTGCCAGCTTAATATATTAAGTTCAAAATTGCTTGTTGAAAATCTTTTTTTAACGCATACACAAATGCAATAAACTTGTTTTTAACTGGAAGCAAATTAGAATTTGTGTTTTCTGGAGTTGCATAGCCCTGAGCATACAGTATCAGAACATTTCCCTCAGAGGAACAGCTTTGGAGAGAAAGCAAGCAGCCTTTTTATTTACTGGCAACTGCTGATGGGGCGGGATGTTTACAGTACACCTCTATGCTCATACATAATTCCTACTTTCAGTACGGTAAACTGTTTAGTAGTGTGCCTAGGATTGTAGCCTTATTGTGGTAGTGTTTATAGGACTTGTGTCCATCCAATGGTTTTGGAACATGTGCTTCTGTTTAGAATAACTTGTTGTAGATTGTTTTTTTTCTCTTTCTTTTTTGGTGTGTTATGTGTGTGTTCTGCAGGAAATGTAAACCAAAACCCAAATACACAGAGCATTCCACAGGCAGGTGTGTAGCACATGGGACAATGAACGGACTGTATGGCTCGGGGTGGGAGGGATGCTTCAGGAAAAGTGAGTAAGTAACTTACTCGGGTGGTTCTGCTTTGCTTCTCTCCTCACCATCCCTTCTGACTACAATTACTGGCCTTTCTTCTCTCCCTCTTAGGTGTGCAAATGAAATCTATCAATGACTTCCTCTTCCAGTGTCAGATTGACAACATTAATCTCTTCAAGGTAAGGAATTACTGTAGTTACCCAGGTATAATAAATTTTGGCAAATAAATGAGCTGTATATCTCAGGGTCAGTCAGGGGTCAGGGCAGTCCAGGAGTGCCAGGTGCCTGTTGTTTGCAAAATGTCTGCGGACCATCCAGTTTCCAAGCTTTAATTACACCCAGAGGGGTCTTTTGCTCTCTGTTTCATTGTTTATATTCATCCAGAGCTCTTCTGAGCATGCTGTTAACTCCTTAAATCCCAACCCATTCTGAAGTTGCTATGCTGTGGTATGTTTTTAAGGGCGCAATCCTAAACTGAGCTAAGCCGCCATAAGCTAAGCCAGCAAAGTTTGGCCAGCACAAGGACCACCATAAAGTATGTTTGGACCACTCTTTGAGTCAGATTGGCCAACAGAGACCTGAGCCATCCTCCCTGACTCCAAGAGTAGTCTAAACATGCGTTATGGTGGCCCTTGTGCTGGCCAATCTTTGCTGGATTAGTTTATGCCAGCCTAACTCGTTTAGTATTGCGCTCTAAATCTGTGGGGTTTTTTTCCCTGCAGTATGAATCTTTCCCCCCCCACATAAATTCAGTGCTGTCTGTCTTGTGTCATTATTTGGGGGTGTTTTATGCTCCTCTTCACAAGCACCATTTCCCCGGTTCTGGTTGCTGAGATATTTTAACTCTTATCTTTTTTATGTGACAACTTATGCTGAAATGAAAGAGGACATTTTAGCTCTCATTCACCCCTGGGGGTGGGTGGAAGAGTGATGGCTTCCGCATGGCCCAGTTCTGCAGAAGGTGTGTGCACACATCTGTGGTTCTTAGCCAACTGCTTCTTTCTCCTATGTATTGCCCCGGCTGTGGGCTTGTAGGTTTTTTCGATGCTAAAGAAATGGCGTGACAAATGCCAGGGTTACTTACCAGGAGTTCAGTGCCCCAGGCACTGGAATGGGCAGCCACACATGCACACACTGTCACAGAGCGCAGTCCCAAGGGCCAAACAGTAGCATGGTATATATATGGTATTTTCCATGGTTGCTGACTTCCAAAGCTGTCGCTGGTTACATGAAATGCAACAATAATGCAGGTAGGAGCCACTGTGAGCTTGGGTTAGTCAGTAAACCAGAGATAACTGGAACAATAGGTGCACAGAACGCAGGCACTGCTTTGCTGATAAGGCCGACTCCTTGGCAGGGAATGCTGCACACTCAAAATGCAGACTTATAGGCCCAAGCAAAGCAGCCTGCAAACACAAGTTCTTTGACTCATCTTTAACTGTTACATAGATGCTACGGCCAGAGCAAGATTTGTAGGCCTCGAGGCCTACATCCTAGAAGAGGCTGCAGTCACCCATGTGGGGCAATAGCTAGAAGGACAACTAGAGACGGTTTGCTTCCAATTCCTAAATATCCAGCTCTTGAGTGCAATGCAAGACACCAAAGAAGGCGCAATCCAGTTCTCTGCTACAACAGTTAATAAAGTGGTGAATTAGCTCAAACAGAATGGGCAAGAGCTTTTCAATGCTTGTATCTTCTCCTTCCAACAGGTTCAGCGATATTGCGAAAAAAGCCTCATCAGCAGGAAGGTATTATTTTTATTGGCGTTTATCCAAGATAAGATGCTCCTGTTGTGGGATGGGTAAAGAGTTATTCAGTGCCCTGAAATCCTACCAAATGTCCAGTGGCAACCTTCCTCAGCTACCCCACAATCTTTTTTTTAGGTATCGCCAAACGTTTTCTCGATAATTGCAGTCTTGAGGGCTAGAGGTGCTTTAAAAAATGAAGCTGTGATTCTTGAAGGTGCTGAACTCTGCTGTTGCTCAGATCAGCTGCAGAATGAGTAACATCTCTGGGCACAGAGCTCATATTAAAGTTGTCCCAGATGTTCAGTGCTTAGATTATAATCAATGTATAATATGGGATAGAGGGGTGAAGGAAATATTGTTTCATGTTGATTCTGTTTGATGCTTTTTTTGTCTCTTGCTACTTTGGAGCTATTTTTTCTTTGTTAGTAGTGTGTTTCCTTCTTTTTCTTAGCGTGATCCCAAGCAGTGGGTTTTGCATACTGCATGTGACTTACTACTGCAACCAATTACATTTGGCTATGTGCTGACATCATCGAAGCCTGCTGAAGCTAATTTAGGGCGCAATCCTAAACTGAGTTAGGCCAGCATAAACTAAGCCAGCAAAGTTTGGCCAGCACAAGGGACACCGTAAAGTATGTTTGGACCACTCTCGGATTCAGAGAGGCCAGCACACAGACATGAAACATCCTCCCTGGCTCCAAGAGTAATCCAAACACGCTTTATGGTGGCTTTGTGCTGGCCAAACTTTGCTGGCTTAGCTTATGCCGGCCTAACTCCAGTTCAGGATTGCACTCTAAGAGTGATGGTAATACTTCCTCAGCTGGTCACATGGATGATCTAGCCAATTGGGGGATATATCATGAAATTACTGAGGGCAAAGGAAACCTGTTTATGTCCATGTTTCCTGAACTAAACAAGCACTTCCATCTCCTTTCATGAGCAATTCAGCGTCTTGCTCCAGTTTTTGCCCAGTCAATAAGTTCATACAACTTCGATGCAATTTTGTAGAAAGATGGTTTGTAAGAAATAAATGCAACTCTGTTGAATAGGTTTGAGCCCATTTCATTCTTCTTAGTCATCTCTCAGTGGGAAAAGGTGCTTCTGGGTTGAAAGGATTTGCCCGTGACACCACCATTGCCCAGGAGATGTCCGATTGCCAAAGGAAAGTCAATCTTCTGGGAGGCCGTAGATTTTCAGGGACAACACAGCCGATGGAGAATCCAAAGAAATGGACTGCCACAGGGCAGAGTGCTAGCCCCCATGCTGTTTAATATATATACTAATGACCAACCGCTGCCAGAAGCTACCAGAAGTTTTATTTATGCTGATCAGCACACAATCAGCACACAGAATACAACTTTTGAGGCCATCGAGGAAAGACTGAGGCTTTGAATCTGAGTGCATATTATAGGGATAACCAGTTAAAACCAAATTGTTTAAAGACACAAATCTGTGCTTTCCATCTGAAAAACTGAGAAGCATCAAGAACATTGCAGGTATGCTGCAATGGAACCAACTTAGAACACTGTGTTACCCCCAAATACTTGGGAGTAACTCTGGAACGTACACTGACTTTTAAGAGTCACTGTTTTAACACCAAACAGAAGGTCTTTACCAGAAATAATAGCCTGAGGAAAATAAACACAAAATGGGGTGCCCAACAACACGTATTAAGGAATTCCGCTTTAGCACTATGCCACTCGGCTGGAGAATATGCCAGTTCTGTCTGGTATAGATTTAATCACGCAAAACAGGTGGATGTGGCACTAAATGAAACAGCAAGACTGGTCATACGATGCCTAAAACCGACTCCAGTACAAAAGGTGCATTACCTAGCTGGCCTTCCCCCTCCCAAATTTTGTCGGGAAAGCGCAGCCCAGAAGGAGTGGGTTAAAACGACATCCCTAGAAACACACCCACTGTATGGCCATCAAGATTGAGACCACGGAATAGCTTCCTTAGGACTGCACCCCCCGCCAATAACCAGTCGCCACAGACTGCTTTGGTACTATGGAAAGTGACCATGGAGCTGCCGAGTGAATGGGCACAAACATATGTATGCCCTCCACCAGGCCAAGAACAACCGTGGCCTGTATGGAAATCCTTAAATCGACTGCGTGCTGGGGTAGGAAGATCTAAGGACAACCTGAGGAAATGGGGTTTCCCTATAAAAGACATGCTGTGTGAATGTGGAGAAGAACAAAGCGTCTCATATATGCCACAGTGCACATGGTGCCCCTCTACATGCACAGTGGAAGACCTTATGTTGGCAAGGGAGAACGCTGTTGAAGTGGCCCAGTATTGGGCAAATGATAGCTAGTTTTAACTTTGTATTTTATTCTAAAAACATATTTTGATGTGTGTATAAAATTACATTAATGTAGGTGCTTCTGACCTGAATAAAGAAAAAAAGTCCATTTCATTAACCTCGTGTGGACTTCCAGCACAGTATTAATTCTGTATTTCCCTCTGCAGTTGCTATAAACAGTAGGGCTTTAAAAATGGTCTGATTGTCTGGGGCAAAGCATCCATTCAGCGTAATATTTTTTTCTACTATAAAAATCTTGTGCCTTTTTC
The DNA here is from genome assembly GCA_029204185.1 of Lerista edwardsae. Classification (NCBI taxonomy): domain Eukaryota; kingdom Metazoa; phylum Chordata; class Lepidosauria; order Squamata; family Scincidae; genus Lerista; species Lerista edwardsae. The sequence continues at coordinate 4,571,259 of JAJKFI010000051.1, read as the reverse complement.
AAGGATCTATGGCCAGTGCTTAATTGTACCCACAAGGCCAAGGCAAGGGTTGGCACTTACCTGCCTCTGATCTTTCTTCTCCTGGCAGCTGTTTGGGTTTGTGGAGAGGTATGGAGCCTTTGGGGCTTTGAAGCCTAAGAAAGAAGACCAGAAGATGATGGGCTTGCAGAACTTCCTGCAAACCTTGAATAAGAGGCAAGAGAAGGAAGGTGAGACTTAGTTTAAACCTATGTTTTGTAGAGTTATGAGCTGAAGAGTGAGTGACCGTAAGATGCAGAAGAGAATGATAATGGTTGGCAATGCAGTGATTTCTGAATAGGCATGGGAGCTCTGATGGAGCTCCTCTAACCATTGTGTGCTTCAGAGCATTTGTATACTTGAATGGGTTTGGTCTGTAGAAATGAATAGGAGCTTTATGCATGTATCTGAGTGTATCCAATTGCTCCTGGGGAGACAGTGATTAAAGCAGAAGTACAAGAAGAGGAGAAGTAGGGTGGACGCAGCCCAATTTGTGGTCTGAATGCAGCCATACACATTCCTAGGTTCTTGCCTTTGCATATGTTTTTTGCATATGACCCCAATGCATATGACCCTTTGCATATGACCCAATTTGTGGTCTGAATGCAGCCATACACATTCCTAGGTTCTTGCCTTTGCATATGTTTTTTAGGTTTGAAATAATTCAGTGTTGGCAAAGGCTGCAAACGTTCTTGCTCTTGGGGCTTGAATAACCTTTTCCCTTTACATTGGCCTGTAATGCAAATAGCAAAACTACATTGGCAGGAACATAGATATGATGTTTCTCACACTGATGTCATTTAAATTGGCGTAAGCTTTTCAGTGCTGTGTGAAAACAACCTTCTGAACGTGTTGCCCTCTGAGCCAATGAATGCTGTGGGCCTTTGGGGCACTACTTCCTCCAGCTGAGTTCTGTTTGGGTCTGCAGGCATGCTGCAGAGCGCTCCCGAAGAGGCGGAGGATGACCAGCCCAAGATGGCATCTCCGCTGATGCACATTGAGGGGTTCCTTGCTGCACTCACCAATGCAAACCAAGATGGGAGAGTAATTCTCACCAGGCAAGGTACTGTGTATACTGATGATGGCACATAACTTTCAGCTACTGAAACAGTCAATGCTCAGATGAGATGCATCTCCTTGGGGCCCAAATCATTTGTGTGTGTGTGTGTGTGTGTGTGTGTGTGTGTGTGTGTGTGTGTGTTTGGGGCATTTTGTAAAACAAAAGGTATCTGTCTACCTATTGGATTACAAGTTCTATGCTGTGTTAAGTAGGCAGTCAAAGTGAAGTAATGTACAGGTGCTAGCTAGCAGGAATCTGCTGCAACTGTCCTGTCCTGCCTCTGTCAGTATTCTTACTTATGATACAGATGTCCGTAGCTTAAGGATACAGTCTCAGGTTAGGTCATTATGCAAACAGCCTGTTCCTTGTTATGTAAATAGACATTGGCTGCCTGCAGCTGCAGGCTATGGATTGCATTCCTTTTTGTAAACAAACAGGCTGCTGGAGTCCTGAGTGCCTCATTAAGCAGACACGCAGTACTTCAGGCAGGCTACTGGAGGTTCAATTGTCCCATTAAGAACCTATTATTTGTTGCATATGCTACCGGTCTTTAGGTGGAATGTATAATGCACGCTATACTGCTTTTCAACAACAAAAAATCCTCAAAATGTCCACTAGCACACTTTACCTTGGAAAAGCCTTGGAAACAGAAGCAGGACAGGAAAGAAGTGCTTGTGAATTGTAGGTAGTGAGGATATCGTCGGTCTGACTCCCCCACTTTGCTGGCCATCCTGATGTGCCTCTTTTCCAGGTACTTTAGCTCAGAGCAGCCTCAAGTTCCTCTTGCTGAATCCAGCAGTGCACTTTGCCAAGGTGCTGAAGGAGTGTCGGGCGGTGATAGTCGCCGGGGGCACCATGCAGCCGGTAGGAACGCTTTTGACATCTCTCAACTAGATGTGGTTAGAAGAAAATCAGCTCTGTGGGCTTCTCCTTGGATATATTAGGATCGATGCTTCTAGCAGCAGCATTCAGAAGGATGAAACACAGAATGCTTGATGTTTAATTTCAAGATATACAGAGCGCAGCAAATAAGGCCTGTTCCCCTTAAACCTTACGATTCCCATCAACAGATGGCTGCCTACTTATACCATCTATAGTCCCTGCAAAAACACAGAGCTTATTCCCTGGCCAGGTGATGTGGAGCCACTTGGTGGCACCACTGCTCTTCAGTTCGTAGCACGGCTGGTGGAATGCCAGAGTGGAGCTGCATCTCAGGTGGGGCAGGAGGAACAATCAAGGTCGGAACTGCGTTTCTAAAATGAGCTAGCACAACTCGCAGTGACGTCTTGCCAGTTGCACTCCTGACGCGAGTTTAGCAACATGAGGCTAGGTGTGCAGCTGCTGTAGCTTGGGCCTTCCACATGGGGCACATGCCTGACCTATGGTGTGGTTCAGTGTTGGTTGCATCCTAGTGTACAGCCAGCACGAAGAATGATCTGCAGATTTGGGCTTATACAGCCTTATTGGATTGCTTTTTCTTTCCCCAAAGAGTCCTGCCTTGACCTGTTCATGCTCTTGTGGAACAGAGGGAAGAGTTTGGCAAGCGTCTGTAGAACAGAGTCCCATTGAAATAGGAGGGACTTAAGCCGATTTATGTAGGTTGGAATGAACACCCTGTTGAAACCAAAGGCATAGTCTCTTGGGGTCCCTTTGCTTGTGTGGCAAGTTTGTTGGGGAAAGAGAAGAGAGTTCTGGGCGAAGGCAGGCTGACCAAAGGGAGCAGCACGTAGTGGTTAGCATGTGCGTACCTCTTCCAGCTCCCTGCTTTCCCTTTACTGGATCAGCAGCTGAACAGGGGGAACCAGGATAGCTTGTATCTACTGCTATCATCTCAGGTTACAGAGAAGAGGCAGAGGAGAGGTCCCGAATACCGGTGGACTACTGTATTGACTGGAGAATCCAGCTCTTGAACCTTTATGATTGCAAGAAATGTGCTGTGAGCATGCCTGGTGAAATCTCAGAAGCCAGAGGGTGGCTAAATACGTTTTCTAGCGGTCAGAAGGTTGCACTTCAGTTCCTAGTGTGGTTTCTTGTTCTGCTCCTTGGGAATGAGTTGTGCCGCTCAGGAGACCATGCAGTTCCTCTTCTTTGGCATGATGCGCAGAGTTCATGGCAGAGCTGCCAGAATTGATTTTCTTGTGGCTGAGCCTTGGCTACGATGGCCAGTAGCTTAAAGTTTGTTGTTGTTGTTGTTTTAATTAAAAGGGTGGGGCACTGCTGCTCGTATTACCTGCCACTTGACCCTTGCTACTTTTTGTGCTTTTCTCGCTGCTCGGTTTGCAGGTGGCCGATTTCCGGGAACAGCTGCTTGTGTGTGCAGGTGTCGGCAATGACAGGGTCGAGGAGTTCTCCTGTGGTGAGTCTTGGAGGAAGGGGAGTGCTTGTTCTGCAGCCTGCTTGTTGCTGAGAGCTGTTTGTTTGGCTGCCTGCTCTGCCTGCTTCAGCCTTCCCTGCCAAGCGCTGTAGCCGACAGGGGGCTCAGATGCCTTTCACCTCTGGCTGCGCTTTGGGTGGGAAATCTCAGCCAACACCAGCTGGCAAAGGCTGCTGCATTTGCATTCTACAGAATGGACAAGGACAGGGGTTCATGCAAAAAGCCTGCAACCTTTGCTCCTACAATCCCTTTGCTTGGACTCCCTCCAGTCCACTCACTTGGGAGTAAGTGCCAAGGCCAGCCTAGCCATGAAGCTGGCTGAACACTTGCCTGGAAGTCACACTCGCTTGTGACTTCCAAGAGTTCAAACAGGCCTTCCTTCTGCTTCTCATCCAACAGCAGATAGCCGAAAGGCAAATGGGAGGGCGATTCTCTTAGGCTACTTGTTTGGCCATTAAAAGCGGTACATTCTGGGAATGGCAGAGCTGTGTGTGTGTGTGTCCAGAGGTCTCATCAGGTGTGGCTTGGTTTATAGGTAGCAATGAAATGGATTGTTGTTCCAATTCCCTGCTGTTTCATTCTTTTCTGTTTGTTTTGCCATTAGGCCATGTGATTCCTCCTGATAACATTTTACCCATCATCCTTTGCAACGGTCCAACCAATCACCAGCTGGAATTCACCTACGAGAAGAGAAACTTGCCTCAGATGGTTGGTATTGCCTCTGTGAAAAGCCGTACCTCTAGCTTTTCTGCAACGTGGCTTCATCCTTTGACCTCATGGAGGGAAGCAAACTACAAAGAGGAACAGGGTTTGCATATTGGCAAGGGGGATTGACAATCAGAGTGGCTGATTCTGGAAATGGGAGCTAGGGCTAGAACTTCTTCATTTGGCCCAAGTGCTTGGAGACTCTCCTCTGGAGGTGAACTGTTAGTGACCATAGAATTTTTCTGTGGCAGTCCTGGGACTTTAGAACGCTCACCCAACAATGCTTACCAGACCCCATGCTTTGTGCCTCCTCCATGTAAAGGGACGGCTATTTCTGTTTGCCCAGGTTTTTTAGATTTACGTTTTGTGGTTTTTCCTGAGAGTTGGGGCTTGCTTTGCTGGTCTTAATCACCTTTTACTGAGTAAAACATTTTGGGCTGAAGAGTCGGATAGCCACTGCTTTTACTAGATTTAGAAGAAGCCAGCAGTACTTTTACAGAGTGGCTGGCAAACTGAAGACTGTGCAGAAGTTGAAGCAAACCAAGCTTTGGCTGTCCAGTTTGGGACCCCAGAGCCTGAAGCTGATGACTGCTTTCCTTTTTCAGATGGATGAGACCGGGCGGATTCTTTGTAACCTGTGCAACATTGTCCCTGGGGGTGTGGTGTGCTTCTTCCCCTCCTATGAGTATGAGAAACAGGTGTACATGCACTGGGAGAAGACTGGGCTGCTCACCCGCCTGGCTGCAAAGAAGAAGGTAACTGCTCACGGCTGCTTTTACATGTCAGCAAGTTGGTCTACAATCAGACTGAGGTTGGTCAATTTCAGACCCCTCCTCTGGGTTTTATTCTCCCTCCTTGAGTTGCTCTTCTTGCCTGCACAGTGAAGCAGGGTCAGATGGTGATATGACCGGTCTTGCTCATTGCACCTGGATCTAAATGAGCTTAAGTGCACAATCCTAAGCTGCGCTTAGGCACGTTCGCACCCTTGCCCCGGGATAGGCACTAGCTGTCCCTATGGGCTACTTGGATCTGCGCCTGCTGTGTAGCGGGCACAGATCTGAGTTCCCTGTGCAGCCTAATGGCCACACCCATGGCTTCACCCCTCTACCCAGGCGGGCCCACCTCCTGGCCCGGCTTTTCCCCCCTACCGCCCAGTTCCTCCCGGCCCCTCAGCAGCAGTGCTGGCTAACTGCACTTTCGCAACAGCATATGGCCGATGCGAGGGGCTTGCGTCAGCTATCCGGGTGCGTTGGATTGCACCGTAAATGCTAAAGATCCAGCCACTGCCGATTCTATCCCCCCCCCCCGCTGGTGCGGGCTTTACTGCATGTTTACACACCCGGAGCCAACAGTTAGCTCATACCACCAGTGACAGAGCCCTCAGGTTTGGGCGCTCAGTCACACACAAGGGTGATGGAGACAGACCTTAGAAACTGCTGCCTGTGCATGGGCTAAAATCATATCCTCTCTTCTCCTCCCACGGAGCTTAGAGCAACCATATAACCTCCCAACGACACTGTGACATAGGCTTGCTTGATGGCTTTGCCCAAGAATTGCTCAGTGAGCATTACAATGGAGTAGGGATTTGAGTCTCAGATTTCCCATGTACAAAAACGCTTTAGGGGAAAAAAAAAAGAATGGTAAAGCTTAAGGTTCTTGGGAAACAGAATTCTCTACCCAGAACCAAGCTTTCTGGGACTGCTGTGCCACTCTGAAGGCATCTGAAGATCCTTGGCACTCTCCCGAATGTTCAGAGTGCATGTACTTTATAAAAGTTCAGCTTCTCTCTGCTACAAGGAATTCCTTATATGCCTTTAACAGATATTTCAGGAACCAAAGAGAGCAAACCAGGTGGAGCAGGTGTTGGCTGAGTATGCAAAGTGTATCAAGGTGAGAGAGGGAGGGAGGGAGGGCTGGCAGGCAGCTGGGAAAGGGGATGCCCTTGAAACTGGGCCCAGATGTGCCCTTTGCCAGCCTTCTGACTACTCACTGGGGCCTCTTCTCATGCAGCGTTGCAGTCAAGCTGGAGGCCCCGTGACAGGAGCGCTGCTGTTTTCTGTAGTCGGTGGGAAAATGAGCGAAGGAATAAATTTTTCTGATGACCTGGGCAGGTAAGTGATTTGCTTGGGCTAGCGGAATTCTGTGTGCTGAATTCTCTCCCCGACGCAATTCTGAAACATGGAAAAGCTGTAATATTGAAATAAAACTTGGCATGTTAACGTGAGCACCTGTTTTATTGCAGTTCTGTTTGTTAGGCTAGAGAAGGTTACAATAAGGAGGCAAAGAAATGTGTACAGAGTTGGGTGGTGTGCAAATGGAGATACAGCTGCTGGTGGTTGGAAAGACCCATCCAGACGACAGCTCTTGTTTTGGGCAGCTATTGCTTCTGAGTACTCTGAATATTCCACCCCTGCTTAGGGGCTAAAACGGTGCCTTTAATGTGAAGGAGGTGTGTTTGGGTTCAGCAAGGCAGGAAGTGGTCCTGAAGCACTGGCTTTGATCGGCAACCCTTCCCCACAAAGTCCATTTATCTGTTGGCTAGTCCACCAGCCCCCTGACTTTTCTTTGGAACGGTTATGTAGGAGTGGGAAAACTAGCTGGCTATGAATGCACTTGGCGTGTAACACAGTTAACGCACATTGGGGTGAGGCAGTTATTTGACTTGTTAAAGAGCCTTGTAATAACATTGCAATAGCTATCAACATATTTGTGGGTGTGTTCTTTCTCCTGCCTCAGGTGTGTGATCATGGTTGGTATGCCGTATCCCAACATCAAGTCTCCAGAGCTTCAGGAGAAAATTGCTTACCTTGATAAGACAATGGTAAGGAGTCCAGCCCGGTTAACAGGGTACTGTGCCGAACTAACCGCAAACTGCATCATGAAGAGCTCTCTCCCGAGCTCCATAGAATTGTCCCATTTTGCTCTTCCTGGAGGGAACTATTTCTCCTCCTATGGTGGTCAGCCAACTAGTGCTTGATAACCCGGAAGAGTTGTAATCCCTGTTCTTATGTGAAGACAGAGGTTATCTGCTGGATCTTAATAATGGAATGTCGCAACTGCAGGACTAAGTATTATCTTTAGTAGATGAGGATAGTAGCTTGTATGATGAGACAGAATGGGTATGGTGGACACCACTGGATATAACTTAATGGGGAATTTGTGATCCTGCTTCAGTCATCAATTTTATTGAGTCTTAGGAGATGTGAAAGCTGTGTGTGCATTGGAGCGTGAATTAGCCATCACATACATGCAGTGGATCAGCCCCCTTATCGCCACTTGTACTCCTCCACTCATGGGGATGCATGTATGAACTTGCCCTTAAAAGCTGTGATGAGGACCATGACAATGGTCTGTACTGATGTGTTTCCCTAGAGAAAGGGACACTTTCTACTCAGTTCCACTGGTCCATCCCAGTTTCTCCAGTATTCAGATCCACATTAAGTTTCTGCAGGACCTACTATTGTTCTTTCTATTCAGTGCTCAAATCCAGAGACAATGGAATTGTTGGCTTCGAAGTACATTTAGGCTACTCTGCCCTTAAGCACATTGTCCTACACAAAACAGCTTAAAAAGTGTTCTTAAAGTGTTTAAATGCGACCCTCCTCTTACTCGTAGCACTGAACTCAATTACAGCTGCCAATAGCTGCAGAACCCGACTTGAGGGCCAAGCCAAAATGTGGTTTAGGCCCAATTCTCAACTCTTCTGGTTCTTGCCTCGCAGCTGGCAATTATTGTGGGGCATCTGAAACTACAGTGGTGTTTACAGGCTGGGTAGGTGGGAAGGCTGCAATGCTGAGGCTGACTTGCTCATTTGTAACTTCTGCTGTCTTTCCCCCCCTCCAGCCAAAAACTGCAGGTCAAGCCCCAGGCAGGATGCTCATTGAGAACTTATGCATGAAAGCGGTCAACCAGTCAATTGGTAAGGAAGCAATTCTCAAGGCAGCCCCACATTGCCTGGCTCCTTTGGACCTGGTAGAAGTGATGCATGTGGCTTGAGACCCCCAGGCCAGAGCAGCAGCTGCCCCGTGGACTCCTCTGCCCCATGGACTCCATCCCCTTAGTCTGCCTTGACACCTGCCTTGTTGCCTGCGATGAGCAAGACAACAGGCAGCTGGATTGGTAAACTGAAAGAAAATATGGCAGCTCTATTTCTGATCAAGCAACTGTAGCTAACTTGTCCTAAGCTCTGGGTTCACCAATTTTGGGAGCAGAAATTCCAGATGCTGTACTAAATAGGGGTCATGCTGGGGGAAAGGGACATTGATGTACCTAAACTTCTTGTTGTTTCCAATGCTGAGCTGGACCATTTTCTGCTGTAGCTGTATGTCCAGTTGCCAGAACAACTGTCAACCTAGAGGGGCCTGTCTTGTCTGTCTACAGGGAGAGCAATTCGCCATCAGAAGGACTATGCCAGCATTGTGCTGTTAGATCACAGGTACACACGGCCGTCTGTTTTCAACAAGCTACCTCAGTGGATCAAAAGCAGGACCCAGGTCAAAGCTGTCTTTGGGGCAGCATTTGCAGCTCTAAGAAAGGTAAGTGCTCCACTGGACTCTGCCTGTTATAGGGCTACATTTCAGGGCATGAGTAGGCCACTTGCATGTTGCTAAGCATGTATATGTGACACTGCGCCTTTGCTGGCTGAGAATGCAGTTGCTCCTTGGGAGAGAGTGAAGAGCACAGGTGCAATATCCTTGCTGCCTTTATTCTTGGAGCACAGAAGCTTCAGTGAGGCCAAACCTCATGAGCCAATTGCAATGCATCAATGTGAAAGAAGGGACAGGAGTGACTCTTTTTCCCTGCTACTGTATTCATAGAGCACCAGCAGTGTACGTGGTGCTTCACAGACGGAGGCAATCTTAAAAGTCCAGGGAAATGAAAGCAAGGGATGGGTGTCACTGTCAGCTAGATGTACTTGTAGTCCCCACTGTAATTAAACTGAGTTCTCTCTTCTAGTTCCACTGTGAGACAAGAACAAGATATGAGTCTCCAACTTCCTGATGGTAACAGATGTGTACTAAGCTGCCATGTACGAAGTGACTGGAATGTCTTATGTAGCAGATCGTTTAGCCTTGCATTAATAAAATTAGTGTGGATTTTTGGGGCCTTGACTGCAACGTATCTTCTCAGGCTTGTGTTCCAACAGCCTTACGTAGATGTTCCTAAACGAACTCTAATTAGAGCAGGTCTGCGTGGAGGCCCCCTTCCTGCTATTTCAGCTAGAACTGCCTTTCACGAGACTAGAGCTGAAACAAAACAGATGAGCAGCAGCAGCGACTTCCTGCGCGACTGACAAACCAGCTGCCCTGGCTGTGATTTTTTTCCTTGCCTTTTTGTAGCCGTGCTGGTGGCTCGGGCTTTGGCTGATCTTTAACCCATCAAGGGTGTCAGTCCTGGCTCAGGGTCGGCCCTCACAGCCCATCTGCAAAGTTTAGCCAAGGCAGACCCTAGGACGTGCGCTGCAGTCTCCGGCCATGTCTGCAATGAAAAATCATGGCAGCATCGGCCGCCTCTCTAATCTTCCTGACCTGCTTCAATCGCCCTGCTGGGGAGGTAAGCCTAAACTCACTACCCAGCAGTGCTCACAAACGGGGCCAACTACAAAGTGGAAGGGAAAAGAGCCTGTGTCAAAAGGACACTGACTGGGGCGTCACTTCAGCTTTTGAAGCATCACGCCAGGCTGCCGAGAAGCTTAAATTTAATGAGCCCCTTTGTTGGAGGCAGGCCTGGCTTTCAGCGCACTTATCTGACCTTTAAAGCAAAGGCTCTTCTTGGCAGAGAACGAGCACCGGGCCAGGAGTGCAGTCCATCAAGACTTAGGCATGCAGTGGGAGTGGGGGGAGGCAAAAAGCCGGGGGAAGCCGCGCTCGGTGAGGACAGCCTAGCGAAGCTGCTCTTTGTAGCTCTGGAGGAGGGAGGGAAAACAAACACCAGGCATCACTAGTATTTGATAAACACAGCAGACTACACGTGTCCTTGAAACGTAGCGCGGGCCCCGTAAGGAAAACCACAGCTATTCAAGTCCACAGTTTTCAGGGGCTCCACCCTCCAAGCGCCCGTGGGGCCTGGAGTCATTCTGAAGCCCGCGAAGGCTGTGCATGTCCGCCCACGGTCTCTGCGGGATTCAGAATGAAACCTGGGGCTGTTTAAAGGCGACTTCCAGTTTCGGGGGCGGTGCCAGTCCAGCATCCACAGGTGTTGGACCCACACATAACATGGGCTCCCTGTATGTATACTGTATTGGGCCAGGGTGCCCAGAGATATGCATGCAGACCTCTAGCTGCTTGCCTGAGTGCCAGACATTAAGGGCCAAGTCCTACCCCAGTGCGGATACAGCAGTACCAACAGGGCGTGTGCTGCATCCTGCAGTGGGGGAGCAGTCGCAGAGGCCTCCTCCAGGTAAGAGGAATTCCCTTCTCTCGGGGCTTCCGCTGGGTAAGGATGCAGGAACAACCAAGCCTCTCCAGCTAACAGCTCAAGCAAAAGAACAAGACAAGTTCATGGATGTGCGCATTTGCCAATCTTTACCGGTCATCCTGTATCAATAAGCGAGCACTCCTCCTTGCAGCACTGACTCTACTAGAAACGGAGCCTCGCTATGGGAGCGTTTGTGCATCCCATAAAGGCTCCCACCTAGCCCAAGGCTCAGACCTGTAGGCAGGAAGGCGCAGACGATTCAGCAAGGAGAGTTGGGCTGGTGCTTTTCATACATCGCATGGAGATGGCCTGCAGGTTACCTGCAAGGACAAGTGGCCCACCAGCCTTTGGAGAAATGGGACACAGCCTCGCTGTGAGTGAATTACCCAGCCAGGGAGAAGTAGTCATGGCCACTGATGTCCTCACAGCAGAAACAAGCCAGAACCAAAAGGAGCTGGAAGAGAAGGAACAGAGTCGCCTGACCAGCATCCACCTCTCCTCTAAGGCGCGGTCTTCGGGGCAGTAGCTGCCACAGGGAAGCAGCTCACAGCAAAAAACAGACAACCATCTAGGACTCCCAGTCATCTTCATCTTCCTCACCAGCTGGCTGTTGCGGAGGTGGCAGGGGTGGGATGGTGTCAGATATGCGGCCAAAAGCACCAGCGGGCACGTTGGGCGCATTGCCATCTCCTCCAGCGGCAGGCCCTTTGCCAGAGATGCCTGCGGACGGGAGAGCAACTGTGTTAAGGGAAGCAAGCAGCACCTGGAGATTTGCAGCCTGTCAGGCCTGCCCAGTCGAGGCCTGGTTGACAAGGGCAGAGGAGAGCTGGATTCCAAGTCATGATTTGGCTAGTTCAGCAACCAGTGCCAAGATTACTGGGAGCGCATTTGTTCAGCTACTCAGTCAGAATTTTACACCGAATGAGCACCATGAATACAGATGGAAGAGGGCTAGAAATGCATCAGATCCAACATCCCACACACCCTTAACTAATGACAGATGCCAGAATGTAGAGAATCTTGAAGTGGACTAGCAATTTCCTAAATCGAGGAGGCGTAAGGCTCAGGGATGCTTATATAAGCTTGTCATAGAGTCAGTTGGCAATTTTAGGATTTAAGGAAACCACTGGGGCAGACCTGAGTAATTGTGTTGGGCTTTCAGGCACAGGAGGGTGGAATAGAATCTAGCATCAGCCTCTGCTACCATTCTCTGCTACCATAGAGACCTGGTACCCATATTATATGCATCTTCCCTCCCCTGGCTCACAACAACTTCCACAGGGCAATTTTTACCAGGGAAAGTGTGAACTACGTCCTCCTCCAGCACTGCTGATCCAATTTGGACTCCCCCATGGCTTTAAGAATTTAAAAAAACTTGGGAAATTCACTCCCGTGGAGATCCTGGACCAAGAGCCTTTGGGCTTCACTGAGAGAAGAACTTCACTTCCTACCAGTAGGCGACCCTCCCAAGCATTTGCCTTGCAGGATCCATCAAGAGAAGAAGCTTGCTACATGCCAAGTACCTTTGCGCCGGAGAACCAGTTTGTTGAAGAGATCCGACATCAGGTCTCCACCTTGCCCTGTGGCTCTCACTGAGGGGGGAAAAAGCAGCACACAGTCAGCTCTGGAAGAAGCAGAATGCAACCAGCAGCAGGAGCCTGTGAGCAAATCTAGAGCACTCCATCAGCGTTAAAACGATATCTTGACCAGATTTTTGTGGTATGGTCCTTTTTCAAAGCAGAGCATCCACACCCCACACCCAATTCAGTGGGCAGCACTTTGCATATATGCAACACTTCTGCAGGGGCAGAGACCACTTGCAAGATAGGCAGAGGACTCTGCTTCCTGAGAATCTCAGCTTTCACCTTAAAAACAAAAACAAAAGCCAGCTCCAAGCCCTTATGGATTAAAAGAGTGTGAGCAATTCCTGCGTAGGGCTTCAGTGCCTTGTATAATTTTTGCTCCTCATGATTAGTTTAAGTGAATGCAAACTAGCAAAACGTAACATCAATTATGCAAGTCTATATAAATGAACAAGGCAAACAGAGGTGCATGCAGAACCCAGTTTTTCCCTGCATAGAATGTTGTTTTGCTTGTGAACGCAGAGTATATGGCTGTTGTATAGGCGAACATTTTGCTGGCATGGCCCTCTGGGGATCAGGCTCAGCCCAGAGGCAAAATTGATGGAAAGTTCACATACTGCTTGCTCATCACTATGATGGGGAGAAAATGATAACTTTCATATTATATGTGAAATAGCCAGTTCAATATACACTGGAAAAACAGGGTCCTCCTATTCCCTGGCACACAAGAGAAAGCAATTTACAAAGGAGGCAGATCACCGCTAGTGCTGTGATGAAACTAAGGCTGCAAGAGCCAGTGGATCCACAGTGGAAAGAGTCTGGAAACGAGCCACTCTCCAACATTTTCACAGTCCTTGCCCCTTACAACAAGTTTTCCCCATCTGCTCCAGGACACCCTCTTGAACCAGAATTGTGGTATCTATTATCCTGGAAAACAGCCCAAAGGCCAGGCTCAGAAATGCAAGATTTTATTTGGGCTAGTTTGAAATGAAGCTTTTAATGCTTTTTTTTTACTGAGTATAATGTTTGTGCTTTGTCTGGCTTCACTGGTTATTGATATGTGGGATTTTAGCACAATACTCAAAATTGAAGCCAAGACCGCAGCAGGGATTCCAGTCCAAACCAAACAATTCCTGGGCATTTGAGGCTCAGTTTGATTGAACCGCTAGGCATCGAGACGGGAGCGACGAATTGCACGCAACTGCCTCACTCCCAGGCGCACTGGACAGCCATGAACGGGACAGAAATCCATGGCACAGGGTCACACGAGTGAGGCCCAGAGGTGGAACCGTTCTGCCTGCTTACGCTGGGTGGCCATGGCCCTCTTGCCCCATCATGCAGAACTTAATTCAAACTGAGCCAAAGGAAACAGAAGGCTACGTTGCAACATAAATAGGAACCAAAAAAAGGACAATTTTTCAAGAGCTAGTGCCCTCCAAGCTGCCCACATGCTTACCAAAATGAGTGCGCTTAGGAAAGGTTACTTTCCTACCAGCCACAGAGGTATTTCTAGGTGATGTCACTAATGGCATAATTATGGGTTAATGCAGTTGGTGCTCACGTTGAACAGAGCCCAGTTAGGGAATGGTCCTAAAGCGCTATGCTTACTGATCGGATGCACGGAGGGACTGGTGGGTACCATGCTTGCCCCTATTTGATGCAGTGAAATGGGGGTGGGTGGGTGGGTGGGTGGGGGAGCAGCACCTTGCTCTTGCTCTTTCTGCTTCTTCTTCTCCAGCTTCCGTTCTTTGACGCTACGGAGTTTGGCCTTCCCGATGCCGCCAGCCTGGCGGATAGACTCCAGCAGAGTGGCCCGGCCACTTGAAGGGTTCACCACTTCCTTCGGTGCCCCCTGAACAGCAGCTGGAGAGGGAAAAATTAGAATCGGAATCTCTCAAAGCAGGAGTAGAGGACAAGCGATAGGAGGAGCTCTGGCAAGATCAAGCCAGAACAGACCAACCAATACCCAAAATAAAAGGAGGCCTTTCAGTCTCCCCAGTTACAAGTACAGTCAGTCCTCGTTATCTGCTAGGATTACGTTCCTCGTGGATAGTGAATTCGCAGATAACAAATCACTGATCCTATGAGGTCAACGGGACATAGAAAGGGGTACCCTATCTGCCATCGTAAGAATCCAGCAGAGACCCTCAGAAAGCCACCAGAATGCTGCAGGAAGTGTCAAAAAATCTCTGAATGCTGCAGGGACTTTCAAAATGGCGCCTGCGACCAGTATGGTCCCCTTAAATAAGGCCGGCAGATGCTTCTGCCAGCCATTTTAAAGGAGTCAGTGCTGGTCACAAGTGCCATTCTGAAGGTCCCTGAAGCCTTTGGAAGGGCTCTGCATCGTGGATAACAAAGTCAGAGGCGCAGATAATGAGGACAGCAGCAATTCTGCCCCTTGCAGGTAAGTGAGGTTGCAGACAATGAGGTCACATATAAATCTGTGTCAGACTTGATACCGTTCTGACTGTATCCGGCCTTACCTGATGAAACCGGACTGCTTCTGCCATCCGTTGCGGGCTGAACAGGTCCCTGTGGGGGTGGGGCATGCGGAAGAGGAGGGGGTGGCGGTGCAGCAGCTGGCACTTCTGGTGGAGGTGGCGGCGGTGGCGGGGGAGGAGGCGGGGGGGGGGCACCTTCCGAAATATCTGAGAACAGAGAGGGGAGTGGTAGGAGGAAGACAGAACTTAACACTAGCCGTTTATCGCAATCCTATTAGATACCATTATCATAATCAAACCCATAAAGGTGCCATTAACCCCATTTTGCATCGGGGTGTGTGTGTTTAAGTTTAAAGACTTTAAAAAAACACAGTTTCACCTGACCAGCTGCTCAAGCCTCTGTTTTTATCCTTTTTATTACACTTGCGGGGGGGGGGGAATGGGACTGCCTTCTGGGGCATTTGTTAAGCTCCACGTTTGTTGGATCAGGACCATCCTGGTGGCCTTGCGTTCCCCTTGCCTGGCCTTGGTAAGAGCCAAGGCATGTTGCCTTCTCACACATATGGCTCAGTTTTGCTTTCCACAGGGCTCAATACACTTTCCTTGTCAGGTTCGGGGGAGACTTCCTTCAAGTGTTTTGGGGGGATGTGCGTGCTCATTGGATCGAGACCATTCTCATAGCATTGCATTCCTATCAGCCAGCCCTTCGAAGTGGCCTGCGGCATGTTCGAAGCGGACTGAGGGCTCAATACATATTCCATTTTAGCTGATAAGCTTGTCAGTTTCAATTTTAGGACCCACAGTTTGGGAGAGGGGACCTGCACTATTGCCCAGTCTCCTTGCTGCCTTAAGCTTCTGCAATCTTGGAGGGGACTACACTTGCACAATGCTTAAAATTGTTCTTGTTTAATTTGCATTTTGATCCTAATCAATCTGGGTTTTTCCCCCCCCCCCCCAACCTTAATGAAACAGCTTTCACTTTTATTACCAACTAGCTTCTTCTGTAATTTGCAGAGCCGGCTCTCAGTTCTTTTGCAGCTGAATCTTACCTCTGCTTTTGATACCACTGATCATACAATAGTTTTTCCATCTTTGCATAAATTTGGCTTCCTTCTTATCTGTTCAGCTATTCTTACTGCACTTCGATCAATGGGCCCTTCTCAGCCTCATTTCCTCCCTCTGTTGATGTCCCCCAGGGCTCTGTATTGTTTGGACCCTTTTCTATTTTCCCACTTGGACTACTTATAATTGATACCAAAAGAACAGTTTTTATGGTGCTGACTCACCGTTCTATTTTGCAGTTATGAGAACTAAGTGTCCTCAGTTCCTTTTGTTTCCTTAACTCTTGATGGTGCCTCAATTTCACCTACTCCACATGCTGGGATTTGAGTGCAATTTTTGACACTTTTGTCCTCTTCAGGCTCTTTCAAAATCATGTCATTATCAATATAGTTCCAAATTTAACTCTTTCTTTTCTGAAGAAATGGTTAAAACGCTTGTTAACTCTCTTAGGCTGCAATTCTATGCCCACTTGCCTGGGAGTGAGCCCCACTGAATTCAGCGGAGCTTACTTCTGAGTAGACATGCCTAGGATTCGGCTGCCAGTCTATCTAGGCTTGATTATATAATTACATTATAATTATTTTTTTGTTGGTTTTTGTTCACTCCATTTAAAACCACTAATACCTATTCAGTCTGCAGCTCATCTCATTTTCCTTGCCTGTAAGTATGGCTATGTTTTGCCTTCTTTTTCCCTTTACGCTGTCTTCCTTTCCATTCCTGGTGTTCAATTTAAAGTTCGACAGCTTCAGATGCCCATGCTCTGCTGTGCCTCTTTATGGTCCCCCCAGAGCGCAACGTTCTTTGAGCGCCACTCTCTTAGTGAGGCCAAGAGCTACATTTGTCCCATTCTCTTTGGAATTCACAGCCTCCAGCAGTAGCGCAGCTCCTCGACAGCACAGTAAGTACTGCAGGTGGTGCACCGCTATGTTAGCAGTCCCTCCCTCTTGCCATCAGAGCCATTCCAGGCAGCAACGGCAGTGCGGTACTTCCTGGCCTTCAGATATTTGTGCAATTCAGTCTAGCTTTGATTCGGATAGCAAGTAGGAGGGGTCACTTACATGGCGAATTGTGGCACCTGCATTACCTACTGTGCCACCCCCCTCCTGGCTACGCTAGATGTCCTCCCCCCAATACCTTTCCTTATGTCTCCTTACCTTTTTCCTTACGTGTCTATTCAGACTAAAAACTTGCAGGCAGAGATTTGCCATTGGTTTTATGTACTGTAGGTGCTATGCCATTTCTTAGATGCCATGTTATAATACACACAGAAAAAGCAATGCTTTTCGACCTTCTGCTTGCGGGTACAAGGATGTCAGTACGTGATCCAAAGAAGTCACCCAGAAAGTCAGCAGACTCTGCACAGTATTATGGTCTAGCTGTTGCTGCTGTATGGCAATGGGAAAAGAAAGGAGGAGTTGCTTGTCATACTCTCTCTGCTTGGCCATGTAAATGTGGCCATGATTGCAATCAAGTGTCCATTTCCTATCTAATTGCCCGGTTGGTCTGCAGTTCTGCCTCTCCTGCTGGAAAAGGAAAAGCAATACCTTGCTGGAAAGGCTCCACAGACTCTGTGTTGAAGGTGGGCAGCTCCGGGATAGCTGTGCCAGGGGCAGAAGGGGCAATGCCGGGCCCAAGGTCAGCACTGTACATGAGATCAGCAGCAATGCCAGGAAGGTCAGGCAGGTAGGATGGCACATCTATCTCGGGCACCTGTCCTAAGTCTGGCACGTAGAAATAATTTTCAGCTACCTGAAATACAAGGAGAAACACAAGCCATTAGTAGCAGGACTTTTTCTTTCTTCAGTGGGAAGAAAAGGGATGGCCGGTTTCCCCAGGGCTCCCTTGGTTTCACTGCAGAAACTAGAAAAGCAATCCATGACAATACAAGACACTGGTTTTCTCGCGTGCAGGCTTGCGGCTCTAAAGGGAGTGGCTGCAGCTCCATGGCTTTGCAGCCAGGCACTCTCAGGTTCAATCTCGGGCACCCAGGTAGGGCGGGCACAGCTCTCCCCCAAGCTCTGGAGAACCACTGCCAGTCAGGAGGACCAACAGTCTGACTCAGAAGGTGGTAGCTTCACAGGTTTCGTGCTGTACCTTCATCAGGCTCAAAGGGCCTGCCTCGATCTGGAATCAGAGCTAGTTGTCGGAGCAAGAACCTCCATCCTTGCAACTTTCTCCGCAGGCTTTCTCCGCGCCACTGACGCTTGTGCCTGCTCTCGAAATGGCTCACCTGCTGATCCAGCTGGCCCCTCTTGGTGATAGAGAGGGGGGCATCAAATAATTTGTCCTCGGTCTCTGTCGCCAGAGCCAAGGTCTTGGTAACTGCTCCAGCCAGAGGATCCAGAAGCACATACTTCTTATAGCTGGGGGGTGAGAAAATGTAATCAGCTCATTTTAATCAGAGAAACAGAAGCAGGCAAGAAAAATGGGGACGTAAGGCTGAAGTTATGAAAGCAAGCTATGCTCTTCCTTTCAAACTAAAACTTGTTTTTAATTATTTTAATTACTGTTTTTAATTACTGTTTTTAACTGTTAAACTGTGTTTTTATTGTATTTTTAAATGTAAGCCGCCTTGGGTGCCTTTGGGCAGAAAGGCGGGGTATAAATTAAATTAATTAAATAAATAAATAAATATCGACTCCATTTGCTTGGGTTTTACAACCTTCCTTGCAGAGTCCTCTGGTAGGCACGGTTAGAACAGACCTTAACACACAGAGATTTTTCCTCCCAGCAAACAGCTCTAAGCCAGTTTATTACATGATGCCTACCTAAACAGGTAAGGGAGGTTTGAAAGAAAGCAGAAATACAATATAGAACTTCGCTCAAAGTTGACAAAATATCTGAATGAATATCTTACACAATTTAAGTTGACGCTTGGTGATTGGGTCACCATTATCTCCATTTTTACTCATGAAAAATTGAGATAAACCAATGGCAGGATGCACTGGAGGTCATAGCAGAGATGGACACCCAAACCAGTCCACGTTCAATGCAGTAGATCAAATGGCCCCCTTAAAATTGTATCAAATATAGGGTCCAGGACAAAGGCAAGCATTCTTCAGAGTTTAGGGGGAAGGGAGGGCAGAGAGACCAGATGGAAGGTACTATAAATAGGCAGGGGCAATTGAAGAGCGAGCATCATGGACATTCCCTACCTTTTTATCAAACTTTGATCTTTCCCTTTGTTTGAAGGCATTAAGAAAACCTTTACAAAGTTTTAAGCTTTCTGAATCAAGACCACTCACTTCCTGACCCACAGTATAAAGTGCAGTAAGATACAATACAGTATTCATGAGAAGCCAAGGACAAAAGATGAGTTTGGAGAACAGGAAGGAGAGGACAGAATAATCATAAGAAGATATAAGGCAAGAAACTGGGACTAGGAGGGAAAACTGGGTTCTAAATAGGTGAATTACCTCCCCACCACCATACGCACAAAGAGAGGACAATGTGATGGTCCTCCAAAGCAGGCAAGGCTGCTTCAGAAGCAGAAGAGGCTTCCGGGTCCATTCAGAACTGGCCCCAAGATGGTAGCACCGTCAGCCAACTAGTTGCCACACTTACAGGTTCTCGTTGGTATTGAAGAGCAACAGGGAGCTGAGAGAGCTGATGTTCCTGGGGAGGCTCCCAAGACCTTCTTCAGCGTCATCTTCCTGAGGAACCTTTGTGGCGACACAGACTGGGAAGTACTTCAGTTTCTCCTGCAAGTACAAGCAACACGGCTTTCGAGGCCCTGGTGGCAGCACCAACGCTTGTGGCAACACAGGACTGGACCGCTGGCCAGGAGATGGAGCCATTGCCACGACGCGGGAACCATCTCCACAGGGAGATGACAGGCGTCCTATGTATCGCTAACACTAGACAGCCACACTGTACTCTTCTGCTCCAAGTACAGCACTGAATTCTCCCACCCGACTCCCAGGAATGAAATCGGTCCTCTCAGAATGTTCCTGACCTTCCTGTGGTTCCTGACAGCAGGCCGAGAACCACTGAGTTGAAGCTACAAGGAAGTGGATGTAAGGTAGACACGAGGAAGAATTCCTTAGCTATAAAGGCTGTCTGGTCCAACAGTGTCTCATGCAGTTGTGGAGGGGAGTTCGCCTTCATTGGAGGCTTTCAAGCAGAGGTTGACTGGGTCATATGTCAAGGACGTTGTCGTCACCTACACTGGGCAGGGGCGTGAACTAGATTACCCAAGTCCCTTCCAACCCTAACACATCCTTAGAGCAGAGGTGATATATGCCAAGTAACGGGTGAGAATAGCTTTGCAGTGACACCTCTTCCTTTATGCCAAGGATCATTGCCAACACAGGGCGCAATCCTAACCAACTTTCCAGCACTGACATAGCTGTGCCAATGGGGCGTGTGCTGCGTCCTGCAGTGTGGGGGGGAGGGAGCCATGGAGGCCTCCTCAAGGTAAGGGAGGGTTTGTTCCCTTACCTTGGAGTTGCATTGCCCTCACCCCAGTGCTGGAAAGTTGGTTAGGATTGCGCCCTCAGTTATTTAACTTCAAGAGACCTGAAGAAAGGAGCTGAAACTTGGGGGGGGGGGGGAAACGGCACATGTACCAATGCTAATGCTTACCTAGGCATCCCTAAAAGGCAAAAATTGGGCAGTGATCGACTCCAGGCATGCAACAAAAAGTAGGGTCTGTCCCTGAATAGTTGGGTCAATTGCTGCATATGAAGTTACTCAAATATATTACTGAGGTTGGGCTAAACCTGCTCCCGGAGAGCCCCAATTTCTGGACAAGGAGATTGCAGCCTGTTCAGTTCATCCCACAGAATTCCTTAAAAGCTGCGGAAAAGCCCCTCTCTGCCTAGCCCTTCCCCAGGTTCTGTCTTGCAGTCATGCGCGCGTGCGACGGAACACTGAGAACTGACTTACTATATACTGTATAGGCGCATGAAGATGTTTTAAAAAAATAGTTCTGACTCACAGGACATCCTCAGAAGTGAACAACTTGCTACAGTAAAAGCAAATGCAAGGAAATGACAAATGGTTACTGGGGAAGGGTCAAGGCAGTTCTGAAGCAAGAAGTTCCTTTCAACCGTTAATATTCATGTTTTGACATTTAATTTTTAAGCATCACGGAGTGCCAGTGTCTTTGCTAGTAGTGCTCACCATCTCCTCTGCTTAGTCCTGGAGCAGTGAGTGGTGGCAGAAGCTTTTCCTTGTATTGGTAAATTTCAATTAGCTCTGGCAGCACAAGGGCCTGTCACTTTGTTGAATGGAGCGAGAAGATGGAGGCACAGGCAATCTATATTAGTACATACATCACAATGTATAGGAGGTCTCACTCCAGTTGACAATACAATATATTTTCCAGCTTGCCTCCCATCTTTGGATCAGGAGTGGGAGTTGAAAGTTGCAATGGAGGATTGATGCAGTTCGTCTACATGCCAGTATGAGAGCACAATCCTAACCTGGAGTTAGGCCAGCACAGTTACGCCAGCAAAGTTTGGCCGGCACAAGGGCAACCATAAAGCGTGCTTGGACCACTCTTGGAGTCAGGGTGGATGGCGCACGTCTGTGTGCCGGCCGCTCTGACTCCGAGAGTGGTCCAAATATACTTTACGGTGTCCCTTGTGCCGGCCAAACTTTGCTGGCCTAACTGTGCCAGCCTAACTCCAAGTTAGGATTGTGCCCTAAATTAATTCCATCTGAATGCATGAGAGATTTCAGACAGACACCGCTATCATCATGAGGACTAGAACCCATCCCCATTTAGGCGCGAGAGCCTTGTGTTCTTCTTTCTGAAGCATATAGGCAGGAGTGAGCAAACTCCCTTTGAAAAACTTCCTTGACAGGTTCCAACCAACTACAGCCCAGTGAGGGCCTGGAAGGAGCAGCTGGCAGCAGCCCTTCCTCGGGGTGGGTTTGCAAGCTCTCCGTCAGCTTCCAACACCCGCCTGAAATATTCACGCCACTTTTGCTGCGACAGACTCTGCTTCCATTAAACTACAGAAAAGTTTAAAGCACTGAATTATTCAAAGGCAGCTTTATTTTTGGGCTCACTTGGAAGAGAAGAGAGTCCATCCAGTTTTATTCCTAGCCTGAAAAGAGTTTTTCCTTCTGTGTCAGGTCCCAGAAGTACACATTAGCCAGGTCCCAAGAAAGCAGCATCACACACTGGACTCTTCTTGGGGACAGAGTACTCCCCTGGCTGTGACAACTAATTTTTTTTTTTTAAATACACCATCTAAAATGATGGCTGTGTTGTATTCTTTGTGGCTTCCTCGTAGAGGCTAGCTATTCTTCCCCAGCCACAAGGGAATGCTAAGAGCTGGAGAAACTGCCAGGTGCGTTTTAACTCATGTGCTAAAACGAAAATACTTTGTTTTGTGCTCACGTGGACTCTGACCCAGAAGCTCTAATGCTCTTTGGAAGCCTTGAACATTTAAAATAGTGCTCCACATGAGCAGGAGCCACTGATGATCTTACTGAAGGGGGAAAAACAACAACAACAACGCCCAATAGCTTTTCTAGGAGTACAGTTAGAAAACACCAGGCTGGAGCTGGAGACAAGCCAGGCCCTGCCCAGGACCTCCTGACAGCCAAGGCTGCAAGCCAAAAGCTGCCCCCTTCTCTGATCATGCGCTCCACCCACTCCCCAATGTTCTACCTCCAGGCTCTCTTCCCCTCCACATTTCTTCCTCCTCTATGTTCCCCTCATCATTTTCCAACCCAGGAGCAGCAGAGGAGGCAAGTAGATGGACAGAGACGAGTGCCCCCACCAACCTGCTGCCTGAGGCGACAGCTTCAGCTGGCCCGTGGATGGGCCGGCCCTGGGAGGAGCATACAGTTGCTGAAGGAAGTGGAACTTTCCCTCCTCTTCTGGCATTACTCTGACCATCAAAACCACAATTCCATAACACATTCTCTCCTCCCCACTGCGACTGGCATAACCCATTTTTTAAAAAGCCTGCACACCCTGTGTGGCCCCACCAGGCCTGGAGGTCAGAAGGATTTGCTTTGCAATGTTTCTGCTTCCTTGGATGCCTTTGTGCCATTCTTTCTTTGCAATCCCTCACGATTACACACTGAAGCCCCAGAGAAGTTCTGTTCTTTAGTAACTTGCCTCATTAAGATGCTCCAACCTTTCCACAATCCTTACCTGTAGAGATTTCTCATCCAGTGTCCTGTGCTTGCTCTGAATCTTCCGCCTCTGTCGTTCCTGTGCGCTGGGGTCCTCCGCACCTGCAAAAATGGAGGCGTACGCTCGCAGCCTCTCTGGAGCAGGATATTTGGAACTGGAGAACACCTTGGAGAAAGAGTGTGGAGCATAAGAAAGGGTTTGAGCAGCTCACTCTAGAAAAACGCATGCTGCAAAACACACATTAAAAATTACATAAGAACATAAGAAGAGCCCTGCTGGATCAGTACAGGCCAAAGGCCCATCTAGTCCAGCTTCCTGTATCTCACAGCGGCCCACCAGGTTCAGAGACTGGCAGTGGAGACTGGCAGATTGTTCAGAGACTGGCAGTGGAGAGTCAATATGCACTGACAAGATGGTATGTTGAGGCAGAACTAGAAACTACACTTTCAGAAGCGTCTCTTGGCATCCATTTATCTATAAAATAACTGACATTACTGGGATGTTGCAAAGCTCTCCGAGAATGTAACTCAAAATGAGAGAGGTGTTTTAAGTGCAGCTACTCTATTTGAATAAGCAACTGCACCAGTGAGGGCCAGGATGGTGCAAGGATGGGCAGCATTGGTTCAAATCCTGGCTTAGCCAAGCGATTCCTTGGGGACCAGGGCTCTGACCTTATCACTCACCCAGCAGCTCCGTCAAGGACTTTCTGCACTGAAAAAGTCCTACTCCAACTGAAATAGAGAGTGTATCTCCCTGCCTATCAGAGAGACATTGTGGAATTTCCTGCTAACTGGGAAAGAGGCACTTTTTCCAGTGCTGTTAGTCTTTTATTTAGCAGGGGGAGAGTAATTATCCCTCTTCACTCCTGCACAGTGTCTTTTCTAGTGGCTGTTGCTGGTGGTGCTCTGCATTCCTTTTTAGATTGTGAGCCCTTTTGGGACAGGGAGCCATTTAACTTTGTTTTTTTGCCTGTGAACGTTTTGTTGAAAAGTAGTATTCAAGGGACGTGATGGTGCAGCGGCTTAAACTGCTGAGCTTTCTGACCAGAAGGTTGGCAGTTCAAGACCACGCAATAGAACGAGCTCCCGTTGCTTGTCCCAGTTACTGCCAACCTAGCAGTTCGAAAGCACCTAAAAATGCAAGTAGATACATAGGTACCACTTCAGTGTGCCTTGGTGTATAGTCATGCCGGCCACATGACCACGGATGCTTGTCCTTGGACAAACGCTGGCTCTACTGGCTTAGAAACGGAGATGAGCACCGCCCCCTACAGTCGGTCACGACTAGGCCATTCGGTCGTGGGGAAACCTTTACCTTAGTATACAAAAACTGTTTGATTGATATACGAAGGCAGATCACCACTCTCCTTTGGCTCAGTACCATCTAGTGCTTTAGCATATGAAGACACCTCCTCTTGCATGGTCCTATTTTCAGCCAGGCACTGCTGGGTCTCACTGCTAAGTCCGTCCTCCCCCAATTATAGGCAGATTGAAATGTGCAAATATTGAATGTGTGAGCTCCTCCATCTCCAGCTTTGGCCTGCTTTGGTTTACTCAAGTGCTGTCCTCTATTGCTTGAGTTTTGACTCTTTGACACCAACAAAGGCTTTTTAAACAAACAAACAAACAAACAAACAAACAAACAAACAAACAAACAAACAAATAAATAAATAAAGGTAACTATTGAGGGCAGATGTACATGATCTGAATTGGAACAATGGTGGGGGCCAAAGTATCAAAGTTCCCTTACTCACCATTGGTATTCCAATCACATTGCTACCCTTCTTTAGTGTGCTATTTACAAAGATTGAAAGGATCAACACACACATTTTAGAGTAACATTCACGATGACCCTTATATGCTTTTAAAAAAAGCCCAACTTTCAGACATTTCTAAAACCAGGGTGCCTTACACACATTACAGCTTCCAGCCTTTAAGCTTACACAAAAGTACATTAAAGGGTTTTGGTCCACTTTTGAGGGACAGAAGCTCAGGTACAGGCAATCCCTGGTATCTGCTGGGGTTCCGTTCCGGATCCCACCGTGGAAACCTGAAACTGTGGGTGCCTTTTTAAAAATAGGGGAATGTCAGTGGTTTTGCTGCAACAAGGTTAAAAAAGGAGATTTGTTTAATTATCCCCTAACTCTTTAACAGGTGTCCCAGTATCCATGGTATCCATAGATAGCTGAAACAGTGGATGCTGAATCAGTGTATACCAGGGCATGCCCGTATCCCACTTTCAGATTCTGGTAATCAGGGGTGTGTTCTACCACATAGATGCCAGATTTCAGCTTTCTAGTCGTATTTATACCCAAGACCAGCGGCGTCATTCACCCGGTACGCTGGGCAGGACTTTCCCGCCTCGGGCGGGAAAGCGGCGGAACGCGGCGTGATGCAACGGGCGGACTGCCGCTCAAAGGTAAGTCCCGCCCAGCGTACCGGGTGAATGACGCCACTGCCCAAGACCCAATCAACACACAATATCATTATAGAGCAGTGTCACAAATGTTTTGTAAGATCATAATCCTGAGAGCTCCGCCTGCAGGAAAGGAGCCCTAAGCCATGGAGGCGGAAGGTGGCCCAAGTCAGAAGAGATGCTACAAGGATCCAGCACCTTAATAGCCTTCTTGCTGCCCTTTATCTTCTCAATTTTGGCTTGAGCAAGAGAGACTCTTTCATCAATTGCCCGCAGCTGTGTCCGGCTGGCCTCCACTTGTTGCGAGATCCTGGGAGGGGAAAAAAAATATGACAAGAATTCAACTTGCAAACAAACCTCGAGGTAGACGAGCCATTTAGTCCATCCATCAATAGTATTTTTATACAGCTTTTCAACACAAGTTCGCAAAGCGGTTTACAGGCAAATAATAATGAAGTTAAATGGCTCCCTGTCCCAAAAGGGCTCACAATCTGAAAAAAAAAATGCAGACCACCATCAGCAACAGCCACTAGAAAGACACTGCGCATTTAAGGAAAGGTTGCTGAATTATCTTCCACCTGAAAAGGGGAAGACTCTCCCTCTCTCTGCTTTTGTGGCCTCACAAAGCTAACTGGGATTCTCTCTTGCTGCTGTGCTTGTGGCTATAATCAGTTGTCACCCAGTTACCACATAACCTAATTGGCTGAAAAAAAAATAATCATACACCAGTGGTTCCCAAACTGTGGGTCAGGACCCACCAGTGGGTCACGAGCCAATTGCGGTGGGTTGCGAAGCACCTAAAGCAGCCATATTGAAAATATGGGAAGATGGGATGCTAGAAAGGTTGTGTGGTTGTTTTGCTTGTGTTAAAGTTGTAAATAGGCTTTTTAAAAATTTGGGATTCACTTTGCTATTGGAAAATGACTGAGAAATAACCCAACATTGCTGCATTCTTAGGAAAGCAGCAGGCTCTGGTGTCACAATGACGGCACTTCTGGCCATGACATCAATTCCGGTGGGTCCTGGACAGATTGTCATTCAAAAGAGTGGGTCTGGGTGCTAAAAGGTTTGAGAACCACTATCGTACGTTATTCTCAGAGTTCTCTCTCCTGCTAACCAGACCTATTCGTGTGAACGGCCGTCAATTCCCTCACTTGGGCCTGGGGAGAGGCCATACCTCAGTAGAAAGAAAAAATCCCTGTCCAAAACTCTGGAGACCAGTATTGATGATCCTGAAATACACAGACAGATGTCTGACTTGGTGTAAGGCAGTTAGTTGCATTTGCTCCTATGATAGACATTAGAAGGGTTGGGCAAGTGATGCGGTTAGGACAGGGAAGGCAATCTATTAAAAGAAAAGAAAGTGCATCATGTTTGGAGGTGGCAGGGTGGAACTCTCTGAAGGGAGAGTCAAAGGAATGTGATTGGCTGACCCTTCCGGCAACAATGTGCTTTAGCCTGAAGGAACTTTGTTCAGCAGTAAGTCAGATGCAGTGAAGTCTGGGCTAAATAACTAACATGGCTTTTTTTGCACTCAGCGTTTTCTCTTAACATGCCTCCCCCCTCCATCCCAGCTTAATCCTTCTGAGCTTCTCAGCCATTCCAACAAAATCTTAGCCTGAGGCATGCATCAATGCACAAACAGCATATTAGATCCCCAAGAATTGGCGAAGTCGTTGCTGACTCAGGGAGGTACAAAAGTGATCCAGCCACTTCGGTCCGACTGAAATTCACAGCATGCATGAAATGACCCAAAAATAAAATCACACCAATGCAGGATTCAAGTTATATAGTACGTGGACAACCTGAAATATACATTGAAGTGAGCAAGGCACTGTGAAGTCTCAAAGGTTTTTCCAACTAAAACTGGTTTTGCAGAAACACGTAGAAAAAACACAAATTTCAACACCAAAAAAAGCAATTAAGAATTAGGATTGTGATCTGACAACATCCGGCAATGTAATTTCAAACAGAAGTGTGTCCCCTCTGTGCCCCACGAGACCATTACCTACAGCAAATATCCCATGCGAATTCTAAAGGATAAACATACCACTCTGTGCATGTAACGACTTGCTAAGCTGCTCATTTAGGGCCCAATCCTATCCAATTTTCCCGAACAAATGCTGCTGCAATGCAGTCCCAAGGAAAGCATAACACTGAGTATCGCTACCCTTCGCCAAATTTTGTAACGTGTTCTCTTGGATGAGCTGTAGTCTTGCCACTGGATTTGATGGACATGGCAATGTTCATCAGAGACGAAGCCTATACAACACGAGTCCGAGACAGTGCGGTTTGTAAGGTCAAGCCACTATAGTTTAGGGATTATCAAAAATAGAAGGTTGTGTTGTGCACAAGGTACAGCAAGCAGCTCCAACAGGATTTCATGAACAGATTGGCTAACTACCTGGCTTAAGGAGGAGGGTCATTTGCAATCAGTAGCTGGGTCCCAGGCACACACAATCGGCAGGCAATAATTCACTCCAGTAACGAAAGGGCCAGAAAGAATGGGAGGAGGTTAGGCAATTACAGCTGAACATCAGAAATGTCAAGAGGATCTGAGAGGGAGACCTCTCTGGAATATCAAGCAACCCCAATTTCATGTCTCAAGTACAAAAGTAAACAATCAGTGAAGTAGAAAGAACATTACAAAACGAAATGAGTAATGAACGTAAGAGACTAAAAACAGCTCAAGTATTAAATGACTTTTCCCCAAGATCTGCCACACGTGCACAGAGGAGGGCAGTGAATAGAGAGGGAAGGCTGGGCAGGAAGCTGGTCCTCAAACCAAGCGGGTGGCCACTACGGATGCCCTGCAATTGCTGGAAAGGAGCCCCGGAGCTAATTTGATACGACAAATTCGGCCAAGGATGAATTCATGGCAGAGCATCACCCACCCACCACCTTGTTGACTGCTTGACCGAAACCGTACACAAGAGTACAGTACACAAGAGCTTTTCCACATTAGATTCATTAGATTATGTGATAAGAGAGGACTAAAGAATTGTCCAGTGCCAGCTCTTGGACAATGCTGCCTTTGCCACTGAGATTGCCACCTGTTGCAGGGGGAATCGTACATAGCTCCTCCACACAACTGGCAGGAGCAAAATGATGAAGACGCATTAGCTTACTTAGCATAGTGCAGACCGCCAAGCTTTTACTGGTTCTATTTAGAGTCTACCAGCAATGAATAGACCACCCTGGATTTAAAGGAAGATTGAGTAATGACATGAATGAACACCAGATAAGTATCATTGTTGTCATCATCATGATACTCTCTACAGTGCCATCACAAAATGTTTTTGGTCTGGTGCAGCTGTATGCCAACACTGTTGTCTCGTTTTGCAGATATCTTGATGTTAAAAATTATTAATATTTATGCACTACCTTTTAGTCAAAAGACCTATGAGCAAGTGAGTAAAACAGGATTACAGCCTTTGTCTCTCTGAACACAATGGGATTACATCTGAGTAAAATGAATAACACCGTTTTTCAAACACCTCTACCAATGAGATAGCTAAGGGTTTTAAAACACTGCTTTCCAAAAACAGCTATTTCCTTTTCTCCAACTGGATGCCATTAACTTGAGCAGTAAATGAGCTCTCTCCCTAACAGCGGTGTCATCAAGAGGATGACTTATTCACTCCTTGGCTGCTTCAAGACTCACAGCAGCCTAAAAGTCTACTTTAAACATCTAGAGCAATGATATTCCAACTTTTTAGAATGGGACCCACTTTTTAGAATGGCACTCATGTAGGACTCACCGGAAGTAATGTTACTAACCTGGAAGTGATGTTGTGGAAGGAAGTGACATGATCAAGCAGGAAATGCTATCATTCTAACATAATAAAATGACACTCCTGAACTGCAAATTGGCATTCTTGGACTGCAGCAATTGTAAAACCATGAAATATCCCTGGCAGAAAGCAAGATTAAGACAAAATATGATGTAAAAGCAGTAAATTAAAAACAAAATTAAGATAAAACCCTCACTTGAAAATTCAAACTGTTAACACTCACAAAAAGAATATAAAAAGAGTGAGGTCTGCAGTTTCCAAGATGGCTGCTCCCAGCTTTCAGCAAACCACCTGACATCAGGTCGCGACCCACAATTTGAATAACACTTATTGAGAGCATGGTCCCCAGACTTCTCCTCTGAAGTTGGGAACCAGGTAAGTCTTGTGTGGGAGGGGAAGAGGGGCTAGCAGCAGCATGATCTTGCTGCTGCTGGGAAGAGAAGGTGTGTTTTTAAACTTATGGGGGGGTCGCTATGGCTCTCCAGAGGGTCTGGGGAGCCTACAACCCCTTCTACAGTCCTCCCCAAAGTTTGAAAATGTTGAAGTAAAAAAAATCACTTCCTGTTTCAGGCCCAAAACAGGAAGTGGTTTTTTTAAACTTCATACAAGATTTTCAAACCTCTGGGAGGGGGGCAGAGGGGGTCGCAGGCTCCCCAGACCTTCCAAAGAGCCATAGCTACCCCCAGCTAAGTTGAAAAAATCACCTTCCTGCTTGGCTGCAGCATAATTATGAAGCTCGTGCTGCTGATGATTCTGGGCCATTCTCCTTAAAGGAGAATTTTTTTTTTGTTCACCTGGTGGATCATGACCCACCACTGGCATAGCTAATGAAAGTGTAGCTCAGTGCGGAGGGCAAAATGATGTCCCAGAAGTGACATCAGTTGCATTTTCATTTTCTTGTCAATGTACTGTGAGATGAAAAAGCTTGAAAATCACTGATCTAGTAATGGAAGCTCTTTCCTTTGCCATACAAAAAGCTATGTTATTTATTAGCTCAGATCTTCTTAGCTGTATATGCAGCTTACACCTGCTGCCTTTGCCCATGTGAAGGCCAGGAGAGGAGGACTGTACAGCTAGCAAACGCTCTGCACAGCTACCACGCAGTCTATGATT
Source organism: Lerista edwardsae (assembly GCA_029204185.1). NCBI lineage: Eukaryota > Metazoa > Chordata > Lepidosauria > Squamata > Scincidae > Lerista > Lerista edwardsae. Next base: position 4,541,178 of record JAJKFI010000051.1, on the reverse strand, counting down.
TGTCAATAAGGAGGACGCTGGCAGTTTCTGACTGTCCAAGGATACATTTAAAACGCCATTAGAAATGCCAGCAACTCTCCGGGGTTTAAAAGGCAGCAGATTACAGTGTAGATTCCCCCCCAGCAAAGCCAAATGAATGCAAGGTTTCATTACTGGGTGCAGGGCGGGTGCACACGTACACCCCCCCCCCCACTTGACGGTCTTTGCCTCCTGCTCTTTTCGCCTTTCACATTTCAACAGCTTCTTCACAACATCCTATTTCATGTCTGAGTAAGTGCAATCAGAAGCCTTGATGGGTAGAAATCCCCCAGGGAAAACGTAATCAAGATTTCTTCCCCACCTCTTAAGCTATTGGTTATTATCTTAATTAATGTTTATCACACTTGATTACTCCTTCAGCCTGATTTGCAGGTGGCAAAGCACTAGATGACAGTCCCACCCTGGAAGGCGTGAAACGGCCTCCTGGAGCTTGTAAAGATCAGAGCTGTCAGGGTGAGCGGGCGGGCACGGGCACGGGCACACACACACACACACACACAGAGAGAGAGAGAGAGAGAGAGAGCAAGCTCTTGTGTCGACTAATGCCAGGGGCACGTCCTCACCCTTGAATGTCAGTGTCCCTTTGTTTCTGAATTTTCCATTAGAGTGCCCAAACAGAGTTAAAAAAAAGGTAAGGACTCCTGCCTGTGTCATCTTCGCAGCCTGGAAGCTGCTGCTACCAGTGGCGTTTCTACAGGGATGGCAAAGCTCTAAGTTTTGCAAGAAGCCTTACCTTGCAGTGGAAATCACTCCTCTCCTGCACCGTTTTAGCCAATCTTGGCGTCGCTTACTGGCTACAGCAGCAAGGGAGAGGAGGGATTTACATGACAGGGTAAGGCTTCTTGCAAAACTTAGAGCTTTGCCATCCCTGTAGAAACGCCTCTGGCTGCTACACAGCTCCTTCCTGTGAAGGGAGTCCATAACATGGCTCTTTCTGTCTTCAGCAGTTCCCCCTCCACATGGCCAAAGCTTCCCATGTTACCCGAGAGACGGAGGAAGGAGCAAGGGGCAGCAATAGATGGACCCGCCCAGATGTAATAGGGGGGCTCCCGGCACCCACGCTGTCTTCCCTTAGAGGCCGCTTGCCAAATTCACTATTGTGTATTGCTCCCAGCCGTCTCTTCTAGCAGATTTGCAGACTATACATCAGCCCATTAGACCTTACAGCTCAATACACTCTATGAAACAACAGCCATATCTGAGCAAGTTGAACGCAACAAGACAAGACAAGAGAGTTGAACAAGACAAGAGAACGCAAATGCTCTGTGTTCTTGGCCTTTGACGATGCAAGGTTTAGGAACACCTAAGATACACAGAGATAAATTTCAAGATCCAGCTCATTTTAAACACTCATATCCTCCAGCGGACTCTTCTTGGCCATTTTCAAAGGCAGTTCCACGACTGACTGTCCTGCTCTTGTTGGAAGGCTGCTCCACACCCAGTTGCTCTCTGCACGCCTGGTATGGTGGAAGCGGCTCAGTAAACTCCTCGCAATGCTCCAGTAAGGCACCAGGCTCAGAGATCGTGTCTGGATGAGGTCAGACATATAACAGAGTCCCAAAGGGGCTCTTGTCCCTGCACATGAATCTGACTGCTAAGGGTCAGCATTGTTGGACACCTGCCAAGGGCTCACTGCTGATCTCCAAGACCACCCAACTACTGGCACAGTCTGTGTGTAGTGGAGGAAGAGCAACTCTTTTGGGATCCAGCCAAGTAGGAGGGGGTCCCCCTGAAACTTGGAAGGGATCCTGTGCCAGTGGGGTCCTTCTGACTGTACCATCACCTGCAGAGGTTGCATTGGTAACAGGGCTTTATCCATCGTGGCCCCTAGCATGTGGAACTCCCTGCCTTGGGAGGTTCATTGGCCTCCCGGCAGGCCTTCAATCAGTAACTTGAAAATTTCTTTTCTTGCCAGCTCTCTGTTTTTGACTTTCCTGCTGCCATTAGAATCATTTGGTTGCTTTTTGTTTGTTTTGTACATAACATATGCCACTTTTGGCTCTCTTTTCTGATTGCAAAGGTAGGGTCAAAACAAATCTCCAAATAAATACAGTACTGCCCTCCCAGCCCATAAGCTTAAGTGGTAGGAATAGAGGTGTCAACTTTATTTCCAAAGTTACCCAAATATGCAAACAGGTTTTGGAATACAAAGAAGCAAGATACCTGTTAAAAGCTGTGAAGCTTTTATACATGTGGTTCTAACCAAGAGAGCAGCTTAAACGACCTCACGGCCATTATCAATCACCCCATAACCATGAGTTTCAGTTTCACTACTGATGAAACAACAGTCATATCTCCTCTGATTCCTTGGAGAATTAAACCCAGAGATTTGATTAGATCAGAAAATACTGAGCAGATAGTTATATAAGGGGGAAAAAATAAATCATTCTGAGAAAATTGTTGCTATGGATTTGCAAGGTCCCGTTTGGTGTGCACAACTTCACTCAGCTTTTCACTAGCACAATAATTTTGGTATTAAACAAGCCAGTTTAGCAAATTGTCATAAACACACACGGCCCAATCCTATCAAATTTTCCAGCGCCGATGCAGCCGTGTCAACAGGGCGTGTGCTACATCTTACAGGGTGGGGGGAGGGAACAGTCATGGAGTGGAGTCCTCCTCAAGGTAAAGGAACATTTGGTAGGTAAAGGAACAAACAAAGGGGCACCACACGCACACCATTCTCCCTGCCTCCGAGAGTGGTCCAAACACGCTTTAGAGTGGCCCTATGCAGGCCAAACTTGGCAAGCCTAACTGTGCCAGCCTAACTCCAGGTTAGGATTGTGCCCTCAAAGTACTGCTATAACTATGCCCTGTGCGTAACCCTCTCCCTAAACAGTCAAAAGGCCTACACTTGAACCTGTCCTTTGACCATCTTCTAAGGAACAGACCTAGTACAAGTATTTTCATATTACAGCTGGATGGACTGAGAAAAAGAGCAGATTTTTCCAAGACTACTTAGATAGTTGGTAGCATGGCTGAGACTGAAACAGGCACTCCCTAGTTCACACTCTTAGCTGCCATGGTACAACAGCAGTTCACTCCTTTCTAACATTTTGGCTTGGTCTGTTCCCATTTACATTTAAATCAGGCGAGGAGTCCTGCGAGGAATTCCCACATCTAGAAGTACTGTACACTGTGGTGAGTTTATCTACTTTCAACCTGTGAAGTCATTTTATGTCCAGGTGCCACACTCTGATCGAGTCTAAGGCGTACGACTGTCACCTCTCCCTGCTTTTTCAGCATGCTCTTTTCTTCAACTACCAGCCCTTGATATGCTTCAGACCTGGGGGTGGGAGAGAGACTGCAGCCCTTCCGCTTCAGTTAAAACACAAGCCAAATCTCTCCAAACTGCACTGTGTTTTGTTCTCTTTCATGCCTCGGCTTCACATGCCCTGAAGGCTCAAGACCTCTCTAACTGCAGGCAAAGCACATGGATGGCACCACGTTTCATCCGAAAAGGAGGACCACAGAAAGATAATGTAATCTGCCATCCAAGTGTGAAGAGCAGACCTTTCGCACTTCTTCCTTCCCTTCTCACTTGGGTTGCAGCAGCAGATATTTCAAGCCAGAGTGTTATTTTTCCAGACAGTTCCCTCCGCTGATGGAAGTCACACCTGTAAAGGAAAGTGACTTCTCTGCATCTCCTCCTTTGGGGCCGAGTGAATGGAAGAAACTGATCCCTAAGAGCAGCTATCACATCAACCCCAGTGGTAGATGATGGTGGAAAGAGGAAGAGAGCCTCTTTCTTCAAAGACACATCAATATTGGCAATAAAAATCTGTGGGTGAAGTCTTCTTGGAGGACAGGAGACCAGAAGAGGGGAGTGGCAGGGGAAGAGTCCATCATGCCGTGAAGGATGGACTAGAAAAAGCCAAGAGCCCTTTTGGAACAGGCAACATTTTACTACGTAACCTGCTTTATGAACTTTTTTTGTTGAAGCTGTATATAAATATCCCTAATAATATCTTCTAGGCACACTCCAAGATATTTAATTCTTTGTTGCACTGACTTGGCTGTGTCTCTGAACCCGCTGGCTTGGATAGCGGCAACCACTACCCTTGCGATTTCTCTAGCTAGTTCTGCTGTGGAGGCATGGGCTAACATGTCACCAGCATCCAAAATTATGCGATGGGCAGCGTGCCAGACCTAGCTTTCCCCACAAACATGTCACATATGAATGACATATAGCCAGACCCAGGTTGAACCCTTGAGCTGTATGTGTGAAAAAGAGATAGATGAGACCACCGATAGATGAATGAAACCTCGTATCAACAGGAGGGGCCCAACTGGATTGCTAGGGGAGGTTTTGCCAGATCTGTTACACTGGAGAGACCATCTCAAACTTGCAGCCACTGCAGCCATTATGCCATTGGACTGGTGGTTTACAGCTACCACTGAAGTTACAACTGGAGTGTACCGATTCAGCACACAATAGCGTAGACTTATTCTCATCCAATACATTACTCCATCGACCTTAAGCACTGGTCGTTTTGCACAATCACAGACACTGCATATGAACAAGAGAATCCTGTTCTAACAGATCATCAGTGGTATTTGTAATTCCTGCCACACCAACCCTCCATCACTTGGGGTACTGACATGGCTACTGGAGGGGGGAGGTCCTGTGCCTCGTGCAAAGCCTAAGCACTGACATAGCTAATTGCAGACAATAGGAAACACTAGCCTCCAGGGGTCCCCAGTAGAGTCTAGAAGGAGAAGCAGAGCCTTAAGGGCAGGGCATTGATGAACAGCAGAGGGTCCTCTCCCGAGGGTTGGGAGAAACTGAGGGTTGAGAGAGTTAAAACAGATAAAAGGAAGTACTTTTTTACCCAGCGGGTAGTTAATCTTTGGAACTCTTTGCCACAGGAGGTGGTGATGGCATCTAGTCTGGATGCCTTTAAGAGGGGATTGAACGGATTTCTGGAGGAAAGGTCAATTGTAGGCAATGATGGATTGTGCAACCTCCTTACATTGGTGGTGGGCTACTTCAGAGTACTGGGTGTAAGGGAGTGGCAACAGGATGCAAGCATCTTGTTGTCTCATGCCTCCCTGGGGCACCTGGTGGGCCGCTGTGAGATACAGGAAGCTGGACTAGATGGGCCTTTGGCCTGATCCAGCAGGGCTCTTCTTATGTTCTTATGTCCTCTTTTAAGTTGCCATAGTATTCCAAAAGCCAAATCCTACACTTAAGTGAACTTTTCTCAAAAAAGGGACTCCTACAATTCCGTTTTCATTTCCCTCCTGAGCAGGGCAGCAAATTTTCCCTTTCAATTTAGCAACTTGGCAAGAGACATTCTGCCACACAGGAGCATCTTGGACTTTGTATCTACAACCACTCACCTGGGTAGTTTTAGAAGTAGGTCTCCCACAGGAAACCCATTCCAACCTAAGAATAGGAATGGCAGCTCCTATATCTACTAGCAATTGGGCTAACGTTCCCGCATTTCCCACTGCAGCCCTGACAGTGGGTCTTCCCCATCAGGGAGAGAACCTTGGGGAGGTGGCTTCTGCAGCAAGCATTCTGCAGCTTTCTATGCTCAAGTAGAATTGGAGAATGCATACAAACATAGCTCTGCAGTATAGGCAAAGCTGAGCATGGGAGGGGAAAAAATCTTTCATTGCATATTTGTCCCAAAGCACTTCTGTCTTGGGCTGATATTGGGCCCAAAGTTCTTCCGACTCACTCACTGTACATGTTGCACCAGCCGAGCTCCCATCTGTAACCCCAGCAAACTGTCTCTTTGAAGCTGGGAGCAGAATGCTGCCTTTGATAAGCCCCGCTTTTCTGGAAATAAGAGATCTCACCACCTTATCTGAAGGAAGCAGAAAGGAAAAGGTCATTCTCTGCTAAGTGGCAAGAGTCTCACCTTGAAAGCTTTCCCTTTGATTGGCACAGAACATCCAAGGTTGTGGAACTTTTAATCAGATGCCTGCATAATTACCAGATCATTATTAATTATATCAGAGCGCTCCGAGGAAAGGCAAAGCAAACAAAAGGCCTGATGGAGTCTCTTCTGTTGCTGGAAGGAATTAGTAATTACAAGCCAGAAGTGCACTCAAGAGTAGGGAGCTGCGCCAGAGTTGTCATTCCAGGCTGGGAGTGTGACAGGCATGCCAACGCAGTCAGCCAACGCATCCTCCAGCGGGATGGGAGGGGCACACACCGAAGTGAGAGTCCTCCCCAGGTCATTCCTCAAGCACACAAAGATGACATCAGTTTTGAAAGGGGAGCCACACGCTCCATCAGAATGCCAAGAACCCACAGGATGGCAACCTCTAGCGAATTTTCCGTCCCAGAGGTCCATCCAAACCTAAGCTTGGGTATTTTCTTGGTTAAAAGTCATGCAATTGGAGGACGTGCACTTAGGGACATGCACTTAGGGTGTTCCGATGCCTTGCATATAATCATAAAAGATTTTACCAGTCAACTCACGTGTACCTACGCGTCGCAGCATACCCTGAGCAGTGCAGGTAGCAAACCATTTGCATGGAAGCAGCTGCCAATGTGTCCTGCACAAGGAGCCAATGCAAGGCTGATTCCACAGCACCCCCAACACCCTGACAGTGCTTTGGATGTTACCAGTGATGGGATCAGCTAACGACTCGGGGGAACGCTGAGCGGGCAGCAGGAAGGCTGGGTGGGACTTCCGGGTGATTGACAGTCCGTCCGTCCAGGTCCGCCGCCCGCCTGCCTGCCGCACAGGCTGCCCTGGCCTCGGAGGGGGCGCCCGCTCGCCGGGGGGGACGGGGGCCCCCCGGGTGCCAGGGCACGCAGCAGCGGGGCGCGCCACCCGGGGGCAGCCCGTGCGGCAGGTGGGCGGGCAGCGGACTCGGATGGACGGGCTGTCAATCACCCGGAAGTCCCGCCCAGCCTTCCTGCTTCCCGCCCAGTGTTCCCCCGAGTCATTAGCTGATCCCATCACTGGATGACATCACTGCCAGAGTTCATGTGTCGGCCTCAGCCTGTGTCTAACCTGATACAAATCCCGTTTGTATTTATTCTGTGCTTTTCAAATAATATGGTACAGCAGCTTTCAAGGAAATTAAAAAAAAAAAATTAGAAGCACATCGTAACACACATTACCCCCCGCCCCACACACACATGCAAATCAGCAACAGTTGCAGTAAAACTAGCATAGACTCAATTTGGCATGACGGTTGAAATAAATTAAAAGCAGTGTTCACTGGAAAACAGCTTGCACCAGAAAGCAGGGAAGTGTGGCCAGTTGATATCCCTGAATAAAGCATTCCCAAGCTACGATGCCACCACTGAAAAGGTCCCGTCTCTGACACCGAAGCACCGTCTTTCTATGAGCCACAGCCCAGAAAGCGGGGCCTCTGTGACTGGCTTTTATGGGATCAGGCAGGTTTTAAGGTCACCTGGTTCCCAGGATGCCTCATGTTGTTAAAGCAGGAATCCCAGTCAATTGCATTCTAGTCTCAGAAAACGTTCCTTGAATGTTTTGGAAGCAGACCTAGAGCACAGGGGCATGTTCTAAACATTTAAACCCATGTGGAGTTCCACATTCTTGATGTATAAACCAGGTTGCTTGTGCAGTGTGTGCAATGCTAGACACCAACGTCATGCTTTTCTGGACTGCAGATCCCTGGGGTGCCAATGACGCACATGCAGACACCGCTGACCTAGTTTATATGCAGTGCTGAGCATGTGAAACTGTATGGGTAATGTCGCTTTAAGATACACCCGACAGCATGTTTGATCTGGGCATGAGCTCCCTTCCAAAGCAGAACAGAGTTCCTGATCATCTCTTGAGTAGCAAAGAAGGTACAGCTCTTTTCTTTCGTCTATTATTATTTAAAATGCAACATCAAGGCAGCTTACAATACTCCACATCATTACGTTTAATGATGTTAATAAATGACAACAAATCTGCAAGCAGAGTACAGATGACCAGACAGAAGAAATGCAAGGAAAAGCCCACAAAAAAAGGGTCTTAATAGCTCACTTAAAGGTAGGTAGTATAGGGCATGGCCAGATTTTATGAAGGGGTGAGTTTCAAGACTTGGGGAAGGGGGGGATAAACCGTCTCACATTCCAACCAGCTGCAACTGAGAGAATGGTGGGGTGCAAAGTAGAGCCCTGAAGGTGGTCACGAATGCAGGCAGGTTGATGAGAAAGGAGATGATCCTTCAGGCACCTAGTTATCATCATTGCTAAGTTAATTGTGTTTGTTTGGTGGCACCATTGGAAGGGGAAGACGTCATGCTTTTCTGGACTGCAGGTCCCTAGGCAGGACCACGAGGCATTGTCGTGACAGAGCATTTGGGTCAAGTGCAAATTTTAAATTATATTCATTTGAGGGGCAAGCAGCAGTAGAGATTCAGCAGCTCAGCTACAAAACCTCTCCAGCAGCTAACCTGACAAAATGGCTGCTGCCTCTTGCATCTGCGGCATGTGAAAGGAGAGAGAATGTCAACACAATAAGACCTCCCATGTAACAAAAACTGGGAGGGGGACAGAAGGCAGCATAAATGTCAGTGCAATCACATTACTCAGTGCGTCACATGGCTGAATGCAACCCAAAATTAGCACGCGGAATGCATTAAGTGTCTGTCTGTACCTGAAAAATGGCACCCACCACTCCTCAGTCTACCTTGGATGCTTCCTTAAGTGCACAAAGAGCTGGGATTTATGTATATACCTGCATCCTACCCCTCCATGCACTTAAGGCAGGATACAAAACAGACCTCTTGCAATTTAAGCACAACAACTATTTAAGATCCCTAAAGCCATCAACAGCATCACAATTCAGTGTGCGTGTCATCAGCATGAATACAGTTACCGTGGCATAGTCTTATCTGTGACAGGCCTTTGCAAGGGCAGGTATGCGCTGACATTTTCCTTAAGCGCTAGGCGAGAAGCACAAATGCACATCCTCTGGGAGATTGTCCCATAACCTTGACACTACTGCGGTAAACACTCTGCTCCCTGCTACAGGAATTCTGCTTCCCACAAGGATGGAATACAGACCAGGGCCCTTTCAGACCATTGTAGGAAGGTTCATATAGGGAGAGGAGCTATTGGAGGCATGCTGGACCCAGGCCCTAAAGGTCTTTTAAGGTCAGAGCCAGGTTTGGCTATCATTATGTGTCTACACAGAACGCAGGCTGAACCTAAAGGACACTGGCAAAGAACTTGGGCTAAGCCCCCACATAGCAGAGGATTTGCAAGAGTCTCTCCCTGCAGGTGATCACTTCTAGAAGAACTCTGCTCCTAAGAAGTTATAATTTGATTATGTATCCAGGGCAGGGAAATGCATGCAGAAGGGGAGGTTCCTGCCTAAACTAAAGGGCAGGGTAAGGATGCCTGGATCAAACTGACGCTTTCACAGCTTGATCTGTTATGCAGAGAGAGTGAGAAAGAAGAGGGCAATCTGTCCCATTTCAAATTCCAGCTTTTGCCACCCTTTGGAGTGGCAGCTGGCAAAAGTCTGACCGTGGCAAGGTGGATCATTATTACACATCTGCACCCCTCGGCAGGGAGCCAATTCTTCGCTTCCACCTACAACACAACCAATCCATACCTGTTGAAGATATCGCCCGAGACTTTCTGCAGATACTGAAGGGCATCTGCTATCTGATGAATAGCTTCTTCCCGGCGAAGGTCTGGCTGGATGAGTGGCACTGAGTAAGTCTGCCCTTCCAGAAAATACTTTTGTGTTGTGGTGCCCATTTTTGCCTGGGGAGAACAATTAACAACAAATTCAAGTCTGGCAACTCCCTTCCTTGCTGAATGCCTTCTTTCCTGAACTCCTAGTACACCACCTCTTCTCTCCTGGTGGCAGCAGCACTCCCCTTAGTTTAGAAAGGCTAAAGAGAGCATCAGACACTCTGGGTCATAGGGTTTGGCAGTCCCATCGTCAAAATAAGTCAAGAGTCCTGAGACGTATCAATTCAGAGTGACAGGCTGGTGCTCTGCAAACCACAGAGAAAAGACATGAAAGTCATCCCAGAAAGTTACTGGGTTCAAAACCGAATATGAAAAAAGTGACAGAAGTGGGCCAAACGGAGGGCAAGAGGCAGCCCGCTGGAAGCCGGCTACGTCTCGCTTCCCTGCTTCGGCTCAGTTGGCAGGACGATTCTCTGTTGCCTATTTAATTCCCCAGATCAAGAAGACAGATCCTGCAAGTGTCAGAAACGGGGCTGATCTTGCAAAGCTCACTTGCGCCTTGTATAAACCCAGTGAGAGGGCAGCTCAACATCCCTCATGACAGGAAGGGAGCACGCTCTGTTCATGCCAAGGACTTCATGGTGGGGAAGCATTAAGGACAGAGAAAGAACCTGGGGATTCTGGGTGGCCTCTCTGAACAGGCACCAAGTTTTGCTCCTTGCAGCCTTTTAAACAAGTTTAACATTAGCGTGACATTTCTGCCTGTGCAGCCTCTGCTTCCGATGCCACCTCGCTCAGCTTTCAAACCCTATTTGCATTGCCCTGTACTTTATCGATCCTTCTGTATGCATTTCTCTCCAATGGGAAAAGCATTTCACATTCTGCTCCAAGGGAGCAGAAATCAGATAGATACAGCGTGCAAGAATACAGGAGAAGACTGATTCAGCAGAGCTACTTGAGGGTGGAGATGTGTCAGTCTCCAAGTCAAGCACTCCTTAATTTGCATTTATTTAGAATTAAGCAAGAAGGTGGTAGATAGCTAGGTAAGTCAAAACGAGGAGGCAAGAGATGACGTCTATTTATATCCTGCTTTAATTAAACTGTGTTTCACAGTGTTATTAAGCAGCAATCAGAGATGCAGATGGCACTGATTTGATTGGCAAGAGTTTCACTGCACTGAATAATAAGAAATGTTGCCCCTATAAATAGGCCTAATCATCATCTGAAGGCTGGAAGGAAGTGCGAGGGGAAAAAAGCGTAAGTATAGGTGTAATTAGGCCCTGCGGCAGGCTGCACTTCACGGTTGTTCTCATTACCTTGCACTTGTCTAAACACAGCTCTGGTGCTCATGCGCCGGGATAAGGATCTTAAGAACCAAGATCAACTTAATTCAAACAGCTTTTGCCTTCCCTGCAGGAAACGCTGGCTGGCCACACTCACTGTCAAAATACATCATTCTGCAGCCAGAGCACCCTGGTAGAGTTTTGCCTCCCAAGATCTGAAGCAAGCAAGAGCCCCACTAGGGATTGCATCTTCAGCTGTGACCCCCATGTCCAATCTCACGGTAAGCTAATGCAACCTGGCAGCCAGAGTTCTCCAGATGCACAGAAGCGCTGGGAGAAGAGGCAGACAGTTGGGCACCTTAACAAGCTCCACTCACCATCTTTATCCGCACAAGAACGAGGCCCAGTTTGCAGGGCACAAACAGAAAGGTGGATTTGGTGATCAGAAGGCAGTTTTTACTTCTATTCCTTCTCTGATGCAGGTAAAGAGCTGAGGCCAGACTCATGAGAAGGACATTGTGGCAAGGGAGCTTCTCTGGTCATTTCACAATCTAAAAGGCCCATTTCAGCTCTTTTCCTCATGAATGTTTTTCAGAACATACTATCATGGGGTGGCACCACGCATTACCGTGAAAACTGCCCACAAGTCCAGTTCTCATTTGTGATGAGTGGTGGAAAACAAAAACCCTAATCATACCAACATCAGCCAGGAAACAATGGCTGTGTGAATCTCTCTCTTTGCCCTGCCACCACCACCCCCAGTTTGTATCTTGGATCCCAGGATCCCAGATCACCCACATTCTGCATTACAAATTGCCTTGCTTTATTCTCAGCTCAGTTTTGGTTTGCATTACCTCCTGTAAGCCTGAGAAAGTGCCCAAAGGCAAACGCTGACAGAAGCGGGCTGGATTTTAGAATTTGGACAATTCAATCTGACCAATTCCATCTTTTCTAAGGCCAGTTCCCCTTCCCGTCCACCCCCACACTCAGATAGCTTGTAAGTGGCCGTGTTAAATTTTCTAATGGGGATCAGTCACAGTTAGAAGCATAAGCTTCAGATTCCCTTCTGATGCTAACCGAGCTGGAATGCGTTATGAGTGCTTTAGAGGAATTTCCTAATTCCTCTCAAACCATTCTGTGGGGTCATAAAGTACATCTACGCTTTTCCTCATCTAATTAATGGCTAAACACTCCAGAGCCCTTTGTGGAAATCCCCTCCTCCTTTTTGCACGGGGAGCAAAAAGACAGTGAAGCAACTTCTCTTGAAAGCCTGTTAGGATTCTAAACGTTTTATAATTGTATAAAAGGTAAAGGTTTCTCCACGACCGAATGGTCTAGTCGTGACCGACTGTAGGGGCCGGTGCTCATCTCCGTTTCAAAGCCTACACAGCCGGCGTTTTGTCCGAGGACAAGCTTCATGACTCTACGCCGTAGCGCACGGAATGCCGTTACCTTCCCACCGAAGTGGTCCCTATTGATCTACTTGCATTTTTAGGTGCTTTCGAACTGCAAGGTTGGCAGGAGCTGGGACAAGCAACGGGAGCTCACTCCTTCACGCAGTCTTGAACTCCCAACCTTCCGATTGGACCAAGCAGCAGCGGTTTAACCCGCTGCGCCACCACGTCCCTTATAATTGTATACATTTATACAATTTGACTAGGGGTGGTGTGGGGCTGAAAACGTCTTCTCCATACAATGCTGCTTTGGTCTGCTAAAAGGCAGAACCCAGGACGTTTGTGCTTCTTTTTCTTGAAGAAGACATGGCTCTCCCCCATTTTAAAATGACCCAAAACAAAGGATTCAGAATTATGTCAGATGGGGCGGGGTGGGGGCACTTGCCTGGCAGAATACATTGTAGAAGTATGGTATTTATTTCATTTGCAATCAGAAGGATTTATATACTGCTTTTCCACACAACGTGGTTTACAGGCAAATAACAACATTAAAGTTAAATGGTAAAGTTAATTTTACGTTTAACTCCTACATAGGGAAACATTCTGAAAAGAAAGCTTTTTATAAGGCAGGCTGGAACATCACACACACACACACACACACACACACACACACACACACACACTTTGAGAACCAGTGCCTCCAGGAGTCTCTTTCTCTCCTCCAAAACAAAGCTAAATTTACTTTCTCTGCGCAACCACGTGAAGGCACTCTGCCTCTAGGGACGTGACGGTGAAATCTGAGTGCATGGCTCCACCTATGACAGAACAATTTCTTCAGACACTTAAAAAGGGAGAAAGGTACACGAGTCTTGCCACATGTGGCACAGGGCATTTGCCATTCGCCAGTGTATGTGGGGAAAGCTGAGCAAGCATTATAAAGTAGATATCTGTCTTGGTAAACATACAAGTTATTCATCCCAGGTCACCCTGTCAGTCTGCAGTTTGCAAGTGCACGTCCTCATTTACAAACAGGTGTTTCCATTTCACACTTCAGTGCTTGCTACCACTGACACACAGGTGTATGGGGTAGCAAACCATGTAGTGTGCTAACTGGATTTGTAACAAGGTAAGGCTACCAATTTCACTTTTCCCCACCCATACTCCATGTGCAGTTATTTTATTTATTAAGGGACAATAGTCACCCTTCAAAACTAGTTCTTAAGGCAGAATCACAAGTTTTAAAAGCCACTATATCGGTGTTTCTCAAACTGTGGGTTTTCCTTTTGTGAATGAGCAGTTTGAGTGAGGTTTAAAAAAAAAAAACTTTTGTTTTTAATTTAGTATTTTTACATAATATTTTATCCTAATCTTGCTTTCTGACAGAGATGTTTCATGGTTGCGTAATTGCTGCAGTCCCAGAATGTCAGTTTGCATTCCAGGAATGTCATTTGATTACATCACAATGATGGCACTTCCTGCTTGATTATGTCACTTCTGGCCATGCCATCACTTCCAGGTTAATGACATCGCTTCCAGTGGTCTGAACATGAGTGCCATTCTAAAAAGTGGGTCTCTGTGCTAAAATGTTGAGAACCACTGCACTATATCATACAAAATATTCAGCAGAAAGGGAATGCACAGCATCAAACCAAATAAAACCAGGGGAGTCAACAAAAGCAATATATTTTTCTGTTTAAATGAGCTAGTTTATATGCTGGAAGGGAAGGTTTGAACAAATAAGGCATTTACCTGCCCAGCATCAAAAAGACATCAGATATGATTGTCATGTTTTTGGTAAGAAGGAGAAAGAATGAAAGTAGATGGATGTCACCTGTGAAGGGTAAGGATAGTTACATCATCAGCTATGTATGATAGAGATTATGATTGGATGGTTAGTTGAAGGATCCAGGTGGGTTAAGGCTAAGCTTCTTATAAAAATGAGAAGAGAATCCAATCTAGGAACTTGGGTAGCCCAAAGGAAGTGCTGCATTTGGATTGGAATTGCTTGGCAAGTGTTAACAACTGACCAACGTAAGTGTAGTTTGAGACAGGTCATTTGTTTTATAACCAATGCATGCTGTCTCTTTAAAGTGTAAACTTCATTTTCACCACTATTTCAGGGGTGAGAGAATGTTGGTTTCCCTTTCGTAGTGTGTAGTTTGGCTCTTTAATAAAATCTTTTACTTTGATATGTCTGTGTGTGTGTGTGTCAGGGGAATGGTGAAGGCTTTGCTCAAGAGAACCTACGGAATTAAGAAACTCAGAGTTTTTGACAATGATGTCTAAATGAGCTTTTTTGGGAAAACAAATTTCATGTATTTCACTTCACCCCTTCACCCCTGCGCAGTCTTTCTAGTGGCTGTTGCTGGCGGTCTGCCTTTTTTTTTTTTTTTTTTAAAGATTGTGAGCCCTTTTGGGACAGGGAGCCATTTAACTTTATTATTACTATTTGCCTGTAAACCGCTTTGTGAACTTCGTGTTGAAAAGCGGTATATAAGTACCGATTGATTGATTGATTGATTGATTGATTGATTGATGTATGGGACACCACCACTGAAAAGGACCCCTCTCTGGCCACCCAATCGCAGAAGACAGGGAGACTTCGAGAAGGGCCTCTGACAATTAACGTAAAACCTGGGCAAGTTCACGTGGGTCTAGGTCTGGGGTCAGCAACCTATGATTTTGGAGCCACATGTGGCTCTTTTAGCCATCTGCTGCGGCTCCGGAGTCCAGGTGAAAGTAGTAAAGGAGGTGCCCAGCATTGGCTGCAACCGCGGGCTTGCTCTCCCTCCTAGTAGGCTGCACTGTGCTCAGGGCTGCAGGTTGGGAATTGCCCCCTTTTCTCGCCTTCCTTCCGAGCCCCCCGAGCCAGGAGCTGCTACCAAGAGCGCCTCTCCGCTCGGCACCAGTCCCGCGCTGCACGCTGCTCCGGGAAGCGGGGAGAGCGTGCTGGCGGCGGCGGCGACTGGGCTCCCGCTCGGTCTGTGGATAGCCTTGTGCAGAAGGCAACCCGCGAAGCTCCAGAGCTGATCCGCCGGCTAGAAGGGTGCGTGGCTTTTTGTGTCGACTGTTCCATGTGTTTGCATTGCTTCGCACACAGAGCTGGGATGGAGCGTGGCGGGGGGCAGCGGCGTGCAGCAGAGAGCCGGTGGGGAAAACTTTCTGGCTCGCTCTCAGTTGGGTTGCAAAGTTGCCCCTGGTTTTGCACGCATTGGGGCAGCTCCCGCTTACAAGCACGGAAAGCGCCAGGTCTCGCAGTTGTGTATGTGTGTCCCCCGCCCGTTTTCCAGGATCTTTTGCCCGGTCCCTCTTTCTGCAATGTGGAGGGATTGTTTGCATCGATGGCGTGCAAGTTGCAAAAGTTCCTGTGCACAAGCCTGGAATCCCCCTTTTGCAAACCTAAAAATAAAAAATCCTCCACCATTTCGAAAAAAACCCAACACACCCCATAGTGGCAGCAGTGGCACGGGCAGCTGCTCGGCTCGGCTCTGGGGTCTGTCCTGCCCACCCATCCTGCTGCTGCTTGTCGCATGTGCTCTTTGCAAGTGGGCAATCCGCCGCGTTGCCCTGCAAGGTGCAGCATGGTGGCTGGTTTTTGTTCTGCCATTCGTTTTTTTACGCGCGATCGGAAGGCTGTGGAGGACTGGCAGCAGGGTTGGGGATGGGAGAGAAAAAAGCTGGAGACAGCGAATGACGAATGTCGAGACCCGATTTTCAGCCGCGATCGCTCATAAGAACAAAAGAAGAGCCCTGCTGGATCAGGCCAAAGGCCCATCTAGTCCAGCTTCCTGTATCTCACAGCGGCCCACAGGTGCCCCAGGGAGGCATGAGACAACAAAATGCTTGCATCCTGTTGCCACTCCCTATAGTTTTTTTATACATAGCATAAAGGTAAAAAAAACTATATATGCAATATTATCTTCATTTTAGATGTCAAAAGGGTTTTGTGGCTCCCGAGGTTTTCTTTTCTCCAGAAAATGGGTCCAAATGGCTCTTGGAGTGTTTAAGGTTGCCTACCCCTGGTCTAGGTAGTCCTTCAGGTATCTGGTCCCAATCCATCTAGGGCTTTAAAAGGGTAAGCACGAGGTTCAAATTATGCTCAGAAACCAGTTAGTGGCTAGTAAAGTTGCTTGAGGACTGTCCAAATGCAACAGCTGTAAGCCAGTCCTGGTTAGCAGCTTTGCAACTGTATATTGAACTGTTTCCAACTTGGCCTTTGGAAGTGTGATGATGGGGATGATGAACAGCATTTTCCACAGCGCTTCTGCCTTCCAGCAATTCCCTGCTGCACACAGAGCAAGGTTTCAACACTATTGCAAATGTTATGAACCGCTGGAAGGCTCTTTTTTTTTTTTAATTTTCAGCCATGTAGAATTTCTATCACAACAAAGGTATTCATCATAATATTGCATTTTTGCTTTGAACATTAGTTTGCTCACTGAAGGAAGTGCTCACTCAGAAGTTGCAGTTAGTAATTGAAACTGCATTTCTTATTTGTCCTCTGTTGGTAATAGCGATTCAAGTGAGATGGCTGTGAAACTACGCTGTGAACCAAGAAGTATCCAATTCAAATTTTGCCTTTGCCATGACAGAGATCAGACATAGAGACCTGTCTTAGGCAAAATACTACCCTCTAAGCTCCAATACCATGTCTGCAATGTGGAAAGGATGCTACAGGCTGCTTTAGAAGCCAGTTACAAGGATTACCTAGATCACTGATGGTGAACCTATGACACATGTGTCAAAGGTGACACGCCACACTGTTTGGGGTGACACACCAGCATTCACCAACACTGGACAAAAACTGAGTTTATTTTACTCACTTTTCATTTTTGTAATTATGTGATGTTTCATTGTATAATACACTAGCTTTTTGTTACCCGGCGTTGCCTGGATAACAAATGTCATTGGGACTGTCACCAATCAGCTTAGCGACCCCGAAAACTGTGGATTTGACACTGTCGGTCATTTTGGACATTTTATTTTGCACCCCTTATCACCCCCCCCCCATGCTGATGGGGGCTGAACGTGGACTCAAACAGCATCGGGAGCGTCACCATTGGTCCTGGTGAACCAGGAAACTATGGATCCGATGCCGATTTCGGCCGTTTTTGACCCTTTTTACTTGGGGCCCCCTGCGTACCCCCACCTCCGGGGGCTCTAGGGGGGCCTGACCACCGCAGTGTTTGTCACCAGGCCGCAAGGCATGCACGTGCTGAGTCTGGTGCCAATCGCTCCAGGCATTCCAGCAGGGCATGGTGGACGTTTTGTTTCACACCCCTTCTCGCCCCCCACGCTGAGGGGGGGCCAAACCCGGACTCCAACGGCGTCGGGAGCGTCGCCGCTCGTCTCGGTGACCCTGGAAACTATGGATGAGATGCTGATTTTGGCCGTTTTTGACCATTTTTACTTGGGGCCCCCTGCATACCCCCACCCGTGGGGGCGCTAGGGGGGCCTGACCACCGCAGTGTTTGTCGCCAGGCCGCAAGGCATGCACATGCCGGGTTTGGTGCAAGTCGCTCCAGGCGTTCCCGAGCCTATGCGGAACACACACACACACACACACACACACACACACACACACACACACACAC
>JAJKFI010000051.1:4462138-4522884 GCA_029204185.1 Lerista edwardsae | reverse complement strand
ACCTGTACTTAAGTGGGACATAAACAAAATTGTTAACAACTCTCTGTAGTATAAAAAAATACATAACTATGTTTTTCTTTGTAAAAAAAAAGAACAGTTAAGATCAATCTTCATTACCCTGGGAGAGAGTTCCATATAAGTGTGGGCAGCACAATTTGACAACTATAGCAAACACAAGACGGGCATTTGTTAATGCTGGGTTTCAGATAAAAGTCTAGATAAAAGTCTAGAAAGAGGATTTAACAACATATTGGGAACTTAGGAAGCTGCCTTGTATTGAGACTGACCAGGGACCTCCAAACTACGGCCTGCTTAGTTGGATCATTAGTTATCTAGCTCAGTGGTATTCAAACTTTTTAAACCGAGACCCACTCTTTAGAATGGCACTCACCCACCGGAAGTGATATCATTAACCTGGAAGTGATGTTGTGGCAGGAAGTGACATCATCAAGCAGGAAGTGCTGTCAATGCAACCAAGGAGCTTTTATACACTGGAGAAGGCATGACGTCATATTCTTGAAGCTTCCGGGTCAACAAATATGGCTGACGCAGATCATCGGCACGAAAGAGGATTGCCGCAGATTCACGAATAAAAATCTCCCTGCACGCGTGTAAAAGTTAATTTCAACCTCTTTAAGCATGCCTATGTATTCTACATACGGGTGTGCGAATCGCTGAACGAAAAATGGGATTTAATTTTTACGGAAAGATTCATGTATTCTCATTACATCGGTTCAATAAAACAACCGTTAACCGTTAACAGTGAGTGCATTTTTTTTGAAGCTGTGTAATTTCTTGTTGTTCCTAGCAGTCTTATTCACCATTTCCTGACACCCACTGTTAATGGTCTAGAAGGAAAAAATATATATATTTCCCCCCTCCTTTTTTCTCCCTTCCCGTTTACACTTTTTTTCCCGCCTTCCATTTTCTACGGTAATATTTTCAAACTTCTGGACATTAACATAATTTGTTTTTTTTTTGGGGGGGGTGAGTGTAGAAGTTTTAAAAAATACTCTTCGTAGTCTAGAAGTAAAAAAAAATTCCTCTCATATTGACAACTACTTGTGTCATGAAGAGATTTTAATGTAATTTTCCTACGGTAATATTTTCGAAATTCTGAACATTAACAGACATTCTTTTTATGGGGCATGGCCGTTTTATTTTTGCTTGTGTAGATTTCAAAAAATAAGTCTGTCAAAACAGTGCAATCCGAGTTTTAATAGACAGCAAGTAGCATTTCGTCCGGTACGTTCAGTAACATAATTACGCGGAATTAAACCTTGTAAGTGCATATTAACTCATAATACGGTTACCAATGATGTTTCTACACAATCACACATTTTTATTTTTGTGAGTTTTTACTTCAGGAGTAAACGATTCAGTCCTAAACAGTACCAGAAAAGCAATCTGAAATGCTTGGAATGAGCAATGTTTTGAGTCACCTAACATGGCCGCTAAGCCCGCCCCCTGGCTTCAATTCTTTCCTATTCATTCTAAAGGGATGGCCGGGGGTTGAATGCAACATAATAAAATGACACTCCTGAAATGTAAATTGGCATTCTTGGACTGTAGTAATTGTACAACCAGGAAACATCCCTGAGAGAAATCAAGAACACAATATTATCCAAAAGGACTGAACTAAAAACAAAATTAAAAAAAATCTAACTTGAAAATTCAAACTGTTAACACTCACAAAAGAAATTAATAAGAGTAAGGTCTGCAGTATCCAAGATGGCTGCTCCCACCTTTCCACGACCCACCTGACATCATGTCGCAACCCACCAAGTGGGTCCCAACGCACAGTTTGAATAACATTGACCTTGCTCAACTGACTGGCAGTGTTGAGCTAAATAACTAATGTGTTCTGACACAATTTTTATTCTGTCCAACCTGAGACTGAACATGGGGCCTTTGGCATGCAGAGCAGAATCCACCACTAAGCTATTACCCCTCTAAGCAAGCATGAAGATTTGGTGTTGGCAGCTGCAAGGGGCTGAGGAGCCACACACTCTTGCAGCTGATCCATTTGAACATGTTTTGAAGATAAAGCCTGTTGCTGCACTATAATTTTTTACAACAGCAAAATAATTACATAGCTCCTCTACGAAGTTTCCTTACTTGTATGACTGTGGTGTTTGTAAAATGAAACCTTGCTTATTCGGGCACCCCCAAATGATCGTGAACCAAAGCATTTCTGAACATGTGATTTGAGTGTTTTTCAAGTTCTGCAATCCGAGAGCACTTTGCAGACTCGAAAATTTCCATACTTCAGAAGAAAGCTTCCAAGAAAAAACACCAGCATGAATTGCTGAACTGGAATGCAATGCTGAGTTTGGCAGTTTTAACATAATGAAACTTCCTTAGAGTAAGACACATTGGTCCACTTAGCTCATGGTTGGGACACTGGACAGGGGGAAGGTTGTGTGTCTATTTTGCTTGTGTCAAGGTTGTAAATAGGATTTCCTTTCTTTTTGGATTCACTCTGCTTGAGAAATTGGTTGAGAAATAACCCAACCGATTGCTGCATTTTCAGGAAAGCAGCAGGCTCTGGCATCACACAGTGATGGCACTTCTAGCCATGACATCACTTCCAGTGGGTCCCGGACAGTGTCATTCTAAAAAGCGGGTCCTGGTGCTAAAGGGTTTTGAGAACCGGTGGTCTGAGGTTTAAGCAATTCATAAATGGGTATAACCTCAGCTGGATTGCTGCAAGGACTCCGCCAAGATAATACACGCTGCGGCCTCCAAAAGCCCTACATAAATACTACGTAGGGATGCCACAGGCGCCTTCTCCAGAGGCTGGCCCGTTGCATGCCCTCCTTCCCCAGCAGCACCCAGAAGGTGCCCAGGCTCCAAGCCCCCAGCCTAACCCCCGGCCACTGCTTTGCCTGAAACAGCAAAGTCGGGAGGAACGACATCAAGCAACTGCAACGCTCTCACCTGTACTGAGAAACTTAAGCCAAGCCCCCTCCAAGCGGTAACCGAGAGGCGATGAAAGCTGAAAGAAGCCACAGCACCCTCACCGAGGTACTTCCGCCCACATCAGGGCTTACTTCCGTTGATATGTGCCGTCACTTCCGCCAGTAAACGGGCTCTTGTTTCACTCCGGCTCCGTAGGAACTCACTTCCGCCCTTAGCTCTCCTACAGGTTCTCAGTAGGTCCAAAAGACTCTCGCTTTCCGAACGTGACGTCGGTGTGTCTTCGCTGCTCGCTCCGCTTGTCTAGTGTCTGCCTTATGACTATTAATTTCCTTTTTATAAAGTGCCTGGCAGTCTCCTGGGTAGAGCTCTGAAAGCTAATGTGTTGCGGCACAGTTTGCACTGACGAGGCCGGGAGGAAGTAGGATCGCCTTTTTTTTTATGAGCATTCCCAGAAGAAGAGGCGGCGGGTTAGTGTGTTGCCGCAAAAATAATAAAGAGGCTTGTGGCACCTTGAAGACCAACGCAGTTTTTGGTGTGTTTGCGTTTGTGCTACAGTGAATTAGTTTGCCTTTAAGGTACCATAAAATTTCTTTGCATTCTGTTAGCAGAAGGCTGTGTTTAGTAACTGTGTACAACAGGCAGAAGTGCCACCGGTGCAACATCTCTAGTGGAGAAAGAAATCACTTGGAAATTTCTGCTGTGCAGGCACAGAACCCCTGAGGGGCAGCCCAATCCTACCTTATGCCAGTGCAGGAGGCGCAGCAGCACTGAAGCAGGGAAGGCCAAATCCTAAGGAGTGGGAGTGCTGGGCCCAGGTGGGACCAGAGGGAGAGGATGGCTGCGCTGGCAATGGGAACATGCGTACCAGGCCCAGTCCTCAAGGCACAGCGTCCATGGCGATGGGCACGCCCGCCAGGCTCCGAGGCAAAGGCAGAGCATCCATGGCGACGGGGGGAGCCACTGGGGGGGGGGAGCTGATGCGGGGGGACGTGGCCCTGCAGGTGAGGCACAAGGTGGACAGGGGGCAAGGGCAGGAGAGGCCATCAGTGCCGCCGCAGACCACGAGGGGGGGGGGGCTGCCTGACATGGGCAGGAGCATCTCGTGCCCGCAAGCCAAGGCTTGCCTTCTGGTGACAGGGAGCGAGGATGTTGCCAGCGCCAAGGTTGGCGGCAGGGCCCCCAGATGGGCCTGGCCAGCAGCAATGCCCTCCACAGCCCCAGCCTCCCCTGCCCAATGGGCCTGCATGACCAACACCCCATGAACACTGTTGCATGACCTCCAACAGCTGGAAGAAGCCCTCCTAACTGGCATCAGTGGCGGCCTGCCACGTGTGCCCAGCATCCACACGGCACCCGTTCAATCTGGTCCCACATTCCCAACAGGTCACCGGGCAGCAGCCGTACCCACCACCACACCGGGAGCCCCTCCAGAGGGGGCCACACGGCCCCCTCCCCCACACCAGCACCCAGGCTCCCTGCTCCAGCAGCCTGGTTGGGACGAGGCAGTGGCAGCCTGTAGATGGGCGAGAGGAGGTGGGAGCGAGCTTTTCCGGGACAGCGGCAAGCCTGCAACGGGGCGAGAAGAGGTGGGAGTGAGCGGTGGGGCGGTGACGGCGCCGTGCCATTTGCACGCCGGCCTTTGCCTCTCCTCCAGGGCAGCAGCAACCAGCGGAACTAAGGGTGGGGGACTTCACCGCAGCTGGCCATTCCCCCCTCCCTTTAACCCAGTTGGGGTGGGCGTGTCTGCCTTCTGGCCGGGGCTTGGATACAGTGCTAGTGTGCGGGCCACGCCCCCAGCACGCCCCTGCAGAGCGCCTGCAGTCAGCACTGTAGCACCAGCTAGCACCAGACTAACAGGCGCAGCAC
The DNA here is from genome assembly GCA_029204185.1 of Lerista edwardsae. NCBI lineage: Eukaryota > Metazoa > Chordata > Lepidosauria > Squamata > Scincidae > Lerista > Lerista edwardsae. Next base: position 4,518,096 of record JAJKFI010000051.1, on the reverse strand, counting down.
TGGCGTAGGGCTCGTTGCACCGGACTGACGGGCGCAGCGCTGGCGCTGCAGCACTATAGGATTGCGCTCTGAAAAGCCTAGACAAATCAGGAAAAGGGGTGTTCATTCCCAATGTCCTGTGTTCCCTTCAGTTAGTGCTAACTTCCCAAACACTAATAACTAATTATGATAATATCAGATCCGGAAAATAGATGAGGTACATCCCTTATTGATGTAATGGGAAATGCTTCCATTTGGGGCTGTACTACTTTTCTTGCATTTTTTTTTTAATCAGATGGATTCTGTTTTACTGCTTCTTGTTTAAACTGCATTTCATTTATGCAAAATGCTTGGCTGCACAGAATAATTAAGGCCAGATATTCAGCCTGTGCAAATTCCACAGAATCTTGTTTTTACATAACACCTTCAGATCAACCTATAAACTGTGTGGTAAAGAGGCATGTTTGGGGGCTCTTTTGAGGACTGTTTTAATTAGATGTCTTGTATGCAGACTGTAGCCTCTTTATTTGACACAGGGTGCAATCCTAACCAACTTTCCAGCACTGGGGTAAGGGCAATGCCTTGAGGAGGCTTCCATGACCGCCCCCCAACTGCAGGATGCAGCACAAGCCCCATTGGCACAGCTATGTCAGTGCTGGAAAGTTGGTTAGGATTGTGCCCATACTTCATTTTTCATGATGGAAATCTTGTTTAAAGCACTATTCAAATTGATATTAATAAACTGGAATACTAACAGCCACAGAAAATAATTTATCAAGGACAATTTGTGTGACACATTTAAAGAATATAGCACACAGGTATGGTGGATAACAACTGTCTTGGCAGCATCACCACTGAAAAAGGATTTAGAGGTTATAATGGATAATAAAATGTATTATGTATTGAAAGGTCAGAGGGTTTGTGCTATTTTAGATTATATTAAAGTTGTTTCAAAGGCTTAAAAAGAAAATGAACTGCGACAATCTGGCATTGGTGAGAGCAACTTGCAGTACTATATTCTTCTGGTCTGGGCAGTGCAATTCAAAAATCACAAATTATTATTATTATTATTATTATTATTATTATTATTATTATTATTATTATTATTATTTATACATTGCCCTTCGATAAAAACATTTACTAAGTAGCTTGCAGTGTAAAAGGGATAAGAAGAGGGTTCCCTGTCCCAAAGGGGCTGGCAGTCTAAAAGTTAGACTTCAGCATTAAAAGTATTTAGTATGAAAGCTAGTATTTATCTGCACTTTTTGCAGACAAATTGCACCTATCTATTTTGCTGGGTAGACATGTGACAGGAAGCTGTTGCCAAACATGGTTTTTCAAGCAAGATTCCTCAGAACCATGCATGTGCCCTCTTGGAGTCATGCCCTTTGCCACTCATGTAGAAAATTCTTGTTAGCATTTGCATTGGCAAATTACTGTTAGATGTGCAAACATACCATCAAATGTGCACCTATCGCCACCAGTCTGTACTGGATTGATGTTAGATAAAAATCCCATGAGCGTGATCGTTTCTTTTAGGCTGCTTGAGAAGGACAGTGCCAGTGACTCCGGAGCTGAGTGCAAAGCAACTTCTTCTCTCTTGGGCAGAAAACTTTGGGTACAGTCATGGTTTGACCAGATTGAACACTGGCTGGAGATCTGTTCTGCTGAACCCCAGTACCAAAGGAAGCAGTAGCATCCAGTGTACCTTTCAGGGAATGAGTGGGTGGGTGGGTGGCGCCATAGAGGGTTCTCCTCCAGATTCCCTGTAACCTGGTGCCAACACTGGGTACAGTGTTCCTAGTCAATGCAAATGAATAAAAGAAAGTTCCAACTTTTCTTCCCAACTTTGGATAATAACCATGGCAGGAGGTGTGGACTGATTGTTGAGCTGCCAATACTGCCTGAAGCTAGGCAGGAGAATCCATGGTCTTGTTTTTGGATGGGAGATGGAATGTCAGGCTATGACAAGCTGCTGTTGTGGCAGGGCAGAGGTGCTGTTGAGCTGATTAGCCACTGCAAGTGAGAATTCTGGGGGAATAGGCACGACCTTGAGAACCTGTCCAGGCTTGACTTGTGGTTGCCTGCTGAAGCTCGAAGGCATGCAGCCAGAGGAGAGAACCACACTGTGAAGGCTACATCTGGGACTGAGGATTTGGTGAATCACAGAATATGGTATATTTGTAAAAAAAAAAACCCATTGAAAAATGATGGCTTAGACTTGCCTGCCCATGTAAGCCGCCTTGGGAAAGACGGCATGCTTTGGCATGGGAAAGGAGGGGTGTAAAGTCTTCAGATAAATAAATAAATGAATGAATCCAAGCAGTTAATGGAGTAAAGATCTTGAAGTTTAACATGGGAGGGAACCATTGCTGTTAGAACCGGTAAGTGTGTTTCTTGCATCATCGGAAAACCCCATTCCCAGCGCTGTCCTGCGAAGTGCAGCACAGCATCGCTTCTGCCTTTGCTTCCTTTTGCTTCTCTGCGTTTTGGAGAAGAGCAAATAAAGGAAATCACCAGGAAGCAGGTGACTCACTCTCATATGCCCGCTCTTTCCTCCCTCCAGATCCCATTTGTGATGACGGACAATTAAAATGCATTTGAAATCCTGACAAGCAGCTTGGTTTCTTTATTGATTCCTTCCACAGGTTAAGTTGGGTTTTTTTCTTTTCCCCCACGCTTGCTTTTTTTGGGTGAACATTCCAGCAGCTGCATATTAATAGTGGAAAGATTCGTGGAATGTGCCCTTCAAAAGCTGATGTGGGGAAAAGAATGTCTTGAAAGCAATTTGGCTTTTTTATAGGTCAGACGCGACATGCTGATTTTGGTGAGCGATAGTAGAAGCTGTGTGTGCCCCAGCCTAGAGCAGGTTTTTTTTACCCCAAATCATAACCACGCCAGGCTTGGTTAAGCCTTTAGCAGCATCGGTTTGCAGAAGCTCTCCATCTTTTTGGTGTAAACTGGCAACAGTATTCAGAACTGAAGGGTGTGTGTTTGTGTGCATGTGCAGTTCTTTTCAGTTGGTTTTCAACTTGTGGGAGATTTTTGTCTTTTTCTGTTGGGGAGCAGTCCAAAATAGGATCACCTCCCACAGCTTGCTCTCCCTTCTCATGATGCTGCAGGCCGAAGAAAGGCAACAAGCAGCCATCACAAACTCTGAGCACGGAGCACGTCTGTGGGTGGAAGAACCTGTCAGAACCAGAGGAGGAGAGCGGATGACGGTCATAATCCAATCTATCCCAATCCATTTTTATTTATTTGCCGGTTGATGGAAAGCTCTTCAAGTGCTTCACAATTACTTCAGATAAAAATCCAATTCAGAAAACTCCACATCGAGAGAGAACAGGCATCTGTCGAGCCCAAAGAGACTGCCGAGAGAACGGAGTGATAACGGGTGGTGAGAAAATAAACAAATCGTACAGGGAGACATTTTGAAAAACTGGGCTGGAAAAAAAGAAAAGAATGCTGAGTCAAGCAAAAGATCTCAGCCTGGAAAGCAGATGAGCATTTCTATCCCCATTTTCCAGATTTGGGGCTGAGGGATTGTGTCTAAGGCCCTGCCAAGATGTCCTGATGCCAAATGCGGCCCCACTTAGCCGATGGCATGCTAGCCTCGGGTCTTCCCACTCTCCAGGGTACACAGTATGATACAAAGTGGTTGGGCTGGCGGAGGGGGGGGGAGTAGGATTGGCCTGTGAACTAAGGCAACCCTAGTTACAGTCTCCAGGATTGCTTTCAAGAGTCACCTGGAGGTTGATACTCATTCCTGGAGACTTCAGGCCAACCTGGGAGGATTGGCAACCTACGGCCACAAGCAAGGGGCTTCTCAAGCCTGTGCTTCCATTCGATCACGGGTCATATCTGCCCTATGAGGAAGCTGTGCTCTGCCAGCCTCTGGAACATTCATCTGTGACGTCTCATTCCTGAAATTCCAGCCACTTTTATAACTGGCATGTGCTAATCCATTTGAATGTTAAGTCTCTGAATGCTTCCATCACCTACCGATGCTGCAGCGGAAATGAAATGAAAGCATCTGAAAGGCCAGGAAACAAAAACAAAATGAACAGAACAAGAACTCCCCAGTGTTTCAAAACCAGCCAGGCAAAATTCCTTTGTCTTCCTCATACAATTGTTTGTTAAAAATATTTCTGTGTGTGGGAAGGGGGAAAATAGCTTCATTAGAAGTAACATAACACTTTTCACAGGGACCGTGGGGGAACGGCAAACTGCAAACAGTTTCTTCCGAGGCATTTTCTTCTTAATTGGAGAAAAAGCAAGAACTCAAATCTTAAAAAAAAAAAAAAACCCAACCAAGCCATGTTATCATAATTGGACATATGGTACATATGCAGCCTGAGCTGAAAAAGACGTACTCGGGAATTAGCCAAAGATCACTTGAACCTGTTTCCTAGCACGGGGCTGCAACTTTGTACCCTGATATTTGTTTGGGACAACTGTGACCTCTTTCCAGTTAATGAGGCAATATTGTTTCGCTCAACTTGTGCGGTTCATTACAAGGGGCAGCAGCCAGGGTGGCCTCCGCTTTGAATGAGGGCTGCCAATTCTCAAACTAAAAATTCTAGCAAGGGTCTGGGGAGCAGAGAAACTCCCATCCAGCAGGGGAGTCCAGAGTGTGTCTGGGAACAGAACTGGAGCAGGGCCAGTGATGTCATGCAGGGGGTACGCGGGGGTACGCGAGTACCGGTTTCTAGGATTACAGCTGGCCCCGCCCATTCGCCCGCCCACTCATCGACTCCGCCCTTGCAACGTTTGAATTTCCTGCATGTTTGAGTTGCCTGCATGTTCTCAGAGCCAGGCAGGCAGGCAGGCAGCGAGCGGAGCCTTTCCTTTCCTTGCCACTGAAAAATGAGTTGCTCTGGGGTTTTAACATGATGCCAGGCCTCCTTCACATGTTCTGGAGGTGCTGTGGAATACTGTTGCAACTGTTGGGTCAGTTTAAAATCATCTGAGGCCTCAAAAAGGGCTTTTTTCATGTCACTTCCTGCCACGACATCACTTCTGGCTTATGACGTCACTTCCGGTGGGCGGGTCCCGACACGTGCCAATCAAAAGTGAGTACCTGTTCTTAAATCATTTAGATGACACCACTGAGCAGGGCCCAGTGGAGTTTGCTCGGGCTGGGGCTGGAGTCCAGCACAAAACCTGCCTGTTCACCAGGGCTGCACAGTTAACTTGATTCATTAGTCGGCATGATCAAGTAATACATTTTAATTGACTTTAAAAGTGCCCCACATAATTGGTGTGTCCCTTTTGAAAAGAATTTTCACAGTAGTTCCGTTTAATACAAACATGGTATTTGTATTTGTATTACATTTAAATATTTTCTTGCATTTACTCACCCTAACCGCAGATGGCAAGCCGCATCTGAAAAGATGCAGCGACGCATCTGGGAATTGTTAAAAAGTAAAGAAAGAGTCAATTAAAGTATGTCTGCATATATCTGCATAGAAAAACACAATGGGTGTTGATTTTTTTTTTAAAGCACACTTTGTTTTAAAACATATGCCTTTTTCTTTTAGAACAATTTTTCTCACTTGCAAATATAAGCAGATGTACCCAACTGAACAAGTAAATGCAAATGACTGTCTGATTGGGTGATATCCCCCCCCCCACCATGAGTTACTTATGGCACCATCCAAAGATTCTGTTGGACGCTGCAAACTACTTGTGTTGGCCCAGCCCAGTGCTGTCACAAATGTGCCGTTCGTGCCAGTGTGAGGGGTGCTGGGCCAATGCAGACAGCAGTGTCAGCTTAGGCATGTCATGGATGGAAACTGGTAAGCCTGCTCTGTGCAGTGGCCAAATTTGCCCAGCGTGGGGGCTTCTTGCAATTGGCCTGGAAGCAAAGAAACAGGGCAGGCCATCTTTTTGCTCTGGTTGATGGGCACCCCTAGTTGACCAAACCCTTTGAAACACAGTGGTGTAGTGAGTCACTAATGGGACTGGGCAAGGGTCTCTCTTTTTCAAAAATAGGGGTCTCGCTTTCAGAAATATGAACATTATTTAACACGTTCTCTTTTCTTTTCTTAAAGCTAAATTAAAGGTTGTAGAGGAAACATACAATTATCACACGCACACGGGCACAAACACACACACCTAATTATAGGAAAGTAATACATACAAAAATAATGACTGCATAATGGAGAGAAGGTATTTTTTGGCATTTTTAATACGTTAAAATATTCAGCAAATAATGGCTGCAGGACAGGGAAAAAGAAAAAGGCAGGGACATGATGCAAGCTAGAAAATCAGAAATAAGGGCATTTTGTGTCTGTACTCTCAGTTGGGGGAAGACCTTCAATGTCACATATAAAAGAGGACCAGATTGCTGTTGAATTGTCATTTGGTCAGCCTAACCCTGCCTGCAGCAGGATTCCCGCAGCAGCGCCAGTGCGGGCTATCTTGCATCCCGCGGAGGAATTGTGGCTGTTGGAGGTCTCCTTGGGATAAGGGCAGTGATGTCATTCAGGGGGAACGGACCAGAACGGGCGTTCCGGATCCTAACGGGCTCTGTGGCTGCTTCCGGGGGTTTTTTTGGGTTTTTTTTCAACATTTGAATTTGAACTAAAAAGTGAGTTCCTGTTCCTAAATCATTTGAATGACACCACTGGATAAGGGGATATTTGTCCCCTTGCCCTGGGGTAAGCCCCAGCAGCCTCAACATGCCAGATACCGCTGGCCCAAGTCCATGTCAATCCTTGTCGGGGATCAGGCCCGGAAAGAAGGATAGGATATAGCACACGCCGGCACCACTGAGCCTGTCCCTCTCCTGGGCCGATATGCCCATCCCACCCCTGTCGCTGCCCTCCCTGTGCCCCTATCCACTCCTCCCAACCTTTACTTCCCCACTATTGCCCATCCTTATATTGGACTTATATGGTCCAGCATGCATCCGCTCCTTAGGCCAAAAGTTGGGTTTTGTGTGCCCGCTCCTTAAGCCAAAAGTTGGGCTTCTAGGTTGCCTAATTTGTTAACCTGATCATCATAATGCGTCTTTATCTGTCCTTGGCTTTCCAGTCAGAGGGCACGAAAATAGTCAGTGCCCAGCTCATTGCAACATGTTGCTTCGACAGATGCACTTTGCAGCAACGTGGCCAACTCTAATTACAGTTGAACTGGTCCTGACATCACGTCTTCGGATCGATGCCTTCAGCTGTAAAATTCTATAATGCTGAATTAAGCACACAATGTCCCTAATAGGTGTATGACATCATCCTGCAGTGGCAACAACATTGTGATGCCACAAGAGAGAGACTACATGATTTGGATTATATTTGAAATGTCAGTGGTCTGGAGGAAATCAATACTTATGAATATCTGTGCTGGAATGTTGGATACTGTACAGATAAGAGAGCAGGCAGGATGCAATTATATCAATGAACTGGGATGGCCTTGTTGGAGGAGCCAAATGTTCCCCAGAAAGCTGTCATGATATATCTCCATTGACGAGATGCCAATCTGTGGCAATGTGCAAACTAAGCAAAAGATAATGAAATATCAGACAGCCAGGGAGTAATGGAATGTAAATGTACCTTCATTGAGGACCCGTTGGGTCAGGGGCTGAGAGTGGTTCATGGTCTAGGCAGCTGCTTTGGGCAAATCATACAACCACAACACAACACAACCACACCTCAAAGCCTTCTGAAATCACAAAAGGAAACAAACATGCATGTATATTTTTAGACCTGGTGACAGGCGGAACATGCGAAGCCTCAGGACTGAACGAGACCTTTGGCTTGTTGCATGTCAAGAGAGAAAGAGAAATAAGGGAGAGAAAGAGATGGCAATAAGGCCAGTCGGGGCAGATATGGCATCTCAAGAAAGAGGGCAGAAGACAGAGGAAACCAGAGAGATCTGCTGCAGCTGCAGTGGACGGGGCTTTCAATGAAGCTGAGAGGGGAGAAAGGGAACAGGTTGCAAGCTGGCAGCGACAGAGCTGAACAAGGAGTCCTCAGCCCTGAGAACTGGAAACCAAGGTTGAGACTGGGGAGGCAGCCAGAAAGCCTTTGGACAGAAGGGAGGCCTTTGGTGAGCCAACCAACCTGCTTCAGAGGAGGGGGAGAGGGCAAAGAGGATCCCTGCCTTAAATAAGGTCAGGGAAGAAGGAGCGCTAGAAGGAAGGGAGCACCAAAGCAATAGTACAGGCTACCAGGGGTGGGGAAAGAAGGCTGGTCCATCCATGAAGCCAACTGAGGCAATTGCTTCAGGTACTGATCAGCAGGGGAGATGCTCACCTCCACCTACCCACCTGCTGCTACTGGTCCTCTTCTGGACTAAAAGTAGCTCTAAAGTCACACCTCCAAGCCTGACCTATGTAATATGATATATAATCTTCTGCTCTCAGAGGGAAAAAAAACCTTATTCCTTTTTCTCCAGAACCAGTGAGCTCAGTAACTCTCTTCCCCTGTCCTATTCCTCAAAGCACGTTTCTAATCTTTGAACAACTTAATTTGGTTTGCTTTAAAAAAAAAAAAAAAAAAGCCGGCACAGTTATGCCAGCAAAGTTTGGCTGGCACAAGAGCTACTGTAAAGCATGTTTGGACCACTCTTGGAGTCAGGGAGGATGACACACATGTGTGTGCAGGCCTCTCTGACTCTGAGAATAGTCCAAACATACTTTACGGTGTCCCTTGTGCCAGCTAAACTTTGCTGGCCTAACTGTGCCGGCCTAACTCCAGGTTAGGATTGCCCCCTAAATGAATAAATATACAGTGGGCTATCAGTATCTGTGGGGAATCAGTTCCCAGATCTCTCGTGGATATAAATTCCACAGATAATTAAGAGCGCCATCCTAACCTGGAGTTAGGCCGGCACAGTTAGGCCTGCAATGTTTGGCCAGCACAAGGGCCAAAGTAAAGTAATTTTGGACAACTCTTGGAGTCAGAGAGGCCAGCACACAGACGTGCTGGCCTCTCTTGACTCTGAGAGTGGTCCAAACATACCATTTATATGGTATATGGTAATTTATAGTGTCCCTTGTGCCAGCCAGCCAAACCTTGCTTGCCTAACCGTGCCGGCCTAACTCCAGGTTAGGGTTGCGCTCTGAGCCTTGGCCCCCATGTTGAGTCAAATCTGTGGATGCAGCATCATGGATAAGTAGGGCTCACTGTGCCTGGCTTTTAAAAAAATGGACAGAGTGCTGAAAGTATAAGGTAGGGAAACACTGACCGCTGGATACACATTCAATTTGCTGTCCAGGAGATCTGCCAAATGGATGGTGATGACAGAGGGAAGCCAATCTCCAGCCAGGGGAGAAGAAACTGCTGCCGGCTCTGATTTGTAAGTACCTTGTCATGACTGTCCTCTTAATTTGCTGTTGGTTGTTCAGTCTGAGCCCATGTGCTTGATCTGAATATTGTAAGTAGTTTTCAGATGTTGTACTTTGCCTCGAGTGTTTTATGGTGGGGGTGCAATTTATAAGTATTAAAAATAATTATGCTTGAATACAATAGAGGTGGTAAACAACATTGCAAATTATGTAAATGCTGCATAATAAGAGTAATCATACACGCCCACCTTTCAAGGGAGGGACGTGTCTGGTGACTGACTGGGAGGGGGAAATGGTACTTTCAGACCGGAGGTGATGGTGTAATTGAGCTGTGTGAAATCGGAGCCAGGCCTTGCACTTCTGGTTGTTATATGCCTGTATAGGAACAAGGATGGTTAAATGGGAATCCTGGAGAAGGTGCAGTGGCTCTCTTTGGTAGAGCATCTGCTCTGCAGGCAGGTCTCAGGTTCACTCTGGTATCTCCAGGTAGAGCAGGGAAATCTGAAATCCCCTATCTGAAATCCTACAGAACCTCTGCCAGGCAGTGAACTGTGCAGACACTAGTGGGCCATTGCCTGTGAATACCAGTTTGGGAGGAGCAATGGTGGGAGCAGGACCGGCTCATTCGTGAGGCCAACTGAACTGGTTGCCTCAGGCAGCACATTGAGAGGAGGTGCTAGCCTCTGCATGCTGACCTGCCTCCACTGCTCCTCCTCCTGTTCCCTGGATTGGAACAAGGAAGAGGAGGATGGACCAGAAGTGAATATGTGGAGGAGAGGAATGTAAGAGGTGGACAGCATTTGGCACACCATCACAGGGGCCAGGAGATCTTGGTTCAGCCCTGAGCAGAAATAAAATACAGGAGTTCCGCTTCATCCATGAATTTGGAACCCACAGATTTGGAACAGGAAGCATTTTCTGGTCATGTCTGCGAGGCCTTCTGAGGCCCGGAGAAGCCATGCATGAACTGTCTCGGCCTCAGGACACCTCTGGACGCGACGTGAAGGTGCTTCTAGTTGCATCCAGAGGTTCTGTTGGACCCTACCCCATGGATTCCATTATCCGCGGGTTTTGCTATCCAAGGGGGTTCCTGGAACCAGGGGTGTAGCTAATGAAGTGCAGGGGGTGCAATTGCACCAGGCAACAAGCTTTAGGGGGGCAAGCTTTAGTCAGCTGAGCTTGACACTAGTGGGCAAAATTGTGAAAACTTTGGTATGTATGAATAATGTCATCATGCTGTATGTCATTGGAAAGGAAATTTAATGCAGAATGCAATGAAACAAACCAGAGTGTCATATATTTCCTCTATCAAAGGTTATGTCCCCAAAACCAGAGAGAACGGAAATACAACTGTGACGTCACTTCCTGTTGTGACGTCACAGTTGTATTTCCATTCTCTCTGGTTTTTGGGACATAACTCTCTGGTTTTTGGGATCACCCTGTTGTGATGTCACTTCCGGGGCAACAGTTTCATTAGCTACACCCTTGCCTGGAATGGATCCCCTGTGGACATCACCATTTTTTCACCTCTCTTTCTCCCTTGCACCCCAAAACTATGTCTCTTCCCCTTCCCCATAGGTTGGGGCATTTTCTCCTGCAATTGTTCTTTGTGACTGTTTGGCATCTTTTGGTCCTGACAGGATCTGTTGAATCCTGGAGCCAGCTGGTATCTTGTCCTGAGCTGTGATTCAGTGCGGTTGTCCTCAAATGCAGAATGCCTTGGAGCCTTTCTGTCCACCTTTGCTACGTGAAGCGGACTGCGCAAAGGACTTGGGAACTCGACCTTTTCAGCAAGCGGGAAGGTGGGCTGGGCTTTGATGCAGCTCAGGCAGTGAAGTCAGAGAGCATTAGGACAAAGCAACCGCAAAAGTGGCATTCGGAAGAAAGTGCCAAAGGACTTCAGAAAAAATGTCAAAGGATATGGGGGTGGAAGAAGCCTTCCAAGTAAAAAATGTGAAATAATGCAAGGTAATTCTGCATCATGGTAGCTCAAATCCAACGAATAACAAAGAAGCTGTAATTTGTACAAATAATGTATCAGAGGTCCAAATTTTAATTTACAGTACTGAGAGTGCAACACTAACCTGGAGTTAGGCTGGACAGTTAGGTCAGCAAAGTGTTGCCAGCACAAGGGCCATCGTAAAGCCTGTTTGGACCACTCTCAGCGTCGGGGAGGATGGCGCATGTCTGTGTGCGGGCCTCTCTGACTCCGAGAGTGGTCTGAACATACTTTATGGTGTCCCTTGTGCTGGCCAAACTTTGGTGGCCTAACTGTGCTGGCCTAACTCCAGGTTAGGATTGCCCCCTGACATAGCTGTGTCAATGGGACATGTGCTGCATCCTGCAGTGGTGTAGTAGTCCCAGAGGCCTCCTCAAGGTAAGGGAATGTTTGTTCCCTTACCTCGGAGCTCCACTGCCCTTACCCTGGTGCTGAAAGTCGGTTAGGATTGTGCTGTAAGCAAGTTTGCTGTTACTTTCCCTGATACATATGCGGCTTCTGTTAGTGAAGGTTTTGGTGTGGGAATGGGAAAACTACAGTTTAAAGAGAACTAAGCGCTAACAATTGGAAATCCTCTTGATCCCCACCACACACAGCTTCTTGAGATTTCATCCAGCATTGCTCTGAGGTTTAGGGTGCAATCCCAACCAAATTTCCAGCACCAGGGTAAAAGCAATGCAGCTCCGAGACAAGGGAACAAACATTCCCTTACCTTGAGGAAGCCTCCATGACTCCCCCCCCCCGCAACTGCAGGATGCAACACATGCCCAGTTGACACACCCATGACAGTGCTGGAAATTTGGTTAGGATTGCACCCTCAAAAGGCACCTTCAGAGCTGCATGGGCTCGGAACTTGATTTCCTAATTTAGAAAAAGGAAAGCTAAGATTGCCTGTATTGGAAAAGGCAGGAGATACCCTGAGGAGATAGGGAATTGTATCAGCAATGGCCCCTTGCCCCAGATAAGCCAGGGATTATAGGGTTAACCCCCAAGGTCTTTGCAAGCCTCCGGAGCACAGCTGTAGGCTGATGAGGCTCCTGGCTCTGAAGTGAGGTTAGCACAGGTGCAGATGGGTGTGGCTGATGAATTAAAGCCTGCCCACTGATTGGCTGGCCTCAGTATAAAGCTGGAGGCAGGAGCTAGAGAAAAGGGGCTGGATAGGTGCTGGAGGATGGTACCTTGGATAGGTGCTGGACTGATGGAGTGCTGGCTGGACTGCCTGCCTGAAGGATGGACTGAGGAACTGGCTGAAGGACTAGATAAGGTAAGGTTGTTTTGGGAGACTACTGTTGGGAATTATTGTATGTCTGCCATGCCCCTGGAGCCACCAAGTGGAGGAGGCAGTTATGGCTTGCGGTTTGTTGGTGGGGTTTGTTGGTGCTAGAGTAGTTTGGAGCTAAGCCAGTGATGAGGGCAGTCTGGAGGAGGCTGGCCAGCCTGTGATCCCAAACAAAGCTGCTGGAAGAGAGGGGGCCCAGTGGGTGACTGGACCCCCTCCCTCTTGCCTATCTCTGAGGCCGCTCTGTGGGGAAACTAGTTAGCCTGGTGTGGGTATTTGGGCCCTTGGGGAGGCCCAGCAGGGACTTTGGCAGAACAGTGCCCAGGATTGTACTGAATGACCAACAACCCTGATTGTACTTGAGGATACACCATCAAGACTTAACTACATTTTCTATTATGACTGCTTCAGGGAGAAAAACAAAAGGCCAATTAAGTAAAAGACAAAAAAAAACATATAAAGCATAAAGTCAAAGAGCAGCAGCTGTTTGCTCACATTCAAAATGATTAGCACTGAACACAGTGTTGCCCTTCTGAGTAAATACAGAAAGGATTGTAATGTGAACGTCTCTAGCATCTAATATGATGCAAGACAGAGGTAAGGGGATTCCTTTGCTATTTGCATATTCCGTTGCTTTTCAAAACGAGGCTACAATCCTATCCACACTTACCTGGGAGTATGTCTCATTGCCTATAATGAGACTTACTTCTGAGTAGACATACATAGACTTGGGCTCTGAGTCTTGCAACTGAGTAATTAACAGCCCAGTGCTGTGGTCCGGCTGCGCTGCTGGGACTAGCATTCCAATAGCGCAGTGTGCTTTACGGAAGTCACAGCATGCAAGCCACCTTTCTGCACAGCTGGGCTGCCCCCATAAGCCGTGAGTAGCCACAAACCAGCAACCTCTGTTGAAGCCCCAGCATCAGTAAGCTGGCGCAGGGGGTGGGAAGAAGAGAGGGGGGAAGGATCGGGGCAGGAACTGGGGCAGGGAGGGGTGTATACTGAAGCACTCAAAACCCTTTCTAGCCTCAATCACCTACTCAGGTCCACAGAGACTTCTGCCAGCAAAATTGCTGGTGCAGGTCTGAGTAGACCCATCAGAGAAATAGGGGTTTAGCCCCTAGGCAAGGGAACAAACATTCCCTTACCTGAAGGTGACTTCTAGGACTGCCCCCCCCCAACAAGATTAATAGAATCATAGAGTTGGAAGGGACTTACAAGGTCATGTAGTCCAACCCCCTGCCTGTAGCAGGAAATTCTCCAAGTGCATCCCCAGCAGATGCCTCCCAAGCAGTGCACACTCCACTGGTGTGTGTGTGTGTGTGTGTGTGTGTGTGTGAGTGAGAGAGAGAGAGAGAGAGAGAGAGAGAGAGAGAGAGAGAGAGAGAGAGAGAGAGAGAGAGAGAGAGAGAGAGAGAGAATTGTGCTGTTACTGATAGTTTTGTTTGAATGATTCTATTTTTTTTATCTGAGTGAGAAGTGCTCCAAGGACTTTGAAGAGCCTGATCTATGAATGAGTATACAGACAAGCTGGAAAAAAAAATTGGATAGGTTTCCCAGCTACTGCAAATGCTCAGAAACAACTATTTTTTTAGTCAATAACCTGATAGAAATAACTTGGTTTTCTTTGTTTCCCTCCTCCCAGTGGAATTGAATTTTTCTTTTTAACGCATAACTGTTTACCACTTATCTCAAAGATCTCTTACATCAGGTTTAATGTGAGTGTACAGGACACACAGTTGCTTATGCATGGCATTTGTTCAAAAAACACTTTCGATCAAATCAACCAAAGATTTTGTAGTACTTTTGGTCTTTCTGAATATTGGCCTTTGGGAGCTTACATTGCATTTTTCAATACTTGTTTTTTAAAATCTACTCCGTGCATGTTTGCAAAGGAGGGATTTCAAACCCCTGGCTAAACATTGCTCTGGCAATTACGTCGAGCTCTCTTTTAAACCAGTGAAAAGGCTCAAGGGAAGATGACAGGCAAAGCAAGATTGAGATGGCTATTTTTGCCATTCATCCCCAACCATACGGCAATAGAGGTACACTGCCTCTGAGTCTGGAGGGTCTATTTTTAGCTAGTGGGGGCTAATTTAGAGCTTTACTCCTCAGGGCCCAACCCTAAAGGCCCTAATGCCAGTTGAAAGTGTCAAAAATGTGCAGTACACTCAGTGGTGTCATTCAAATGATTTAGGAACAGGAACTCACTTTTGATTGGCACTTGTCGGGAACCCGGAACCAGCCATGGAGCCCGTTAGGATCCGGAACGCCCGTTCTGGTCCGTTCCCCCTGAATGACATCACTGAGTACACTGCATCAGTAAGCCGCTCTGGTGCTGTCAGCGTTGGGCCTCAGAGCCACACAGAAGGCTGGCCAATGGTAAGGCTGTGTGGGTTAGTGGTGAGGCGGTGAGGGGCGAACTGGGTGGGAAAGAGGAGGATTTGGCCAGGGAGGGGAGCGGTGATGGTGGCAGCTTCTGCCACCATATCCTGAACTCCCCCACAAGCTGGGCAGCCTGACAAGGGCCTTCTTGACACTGTGCCCATTCAAACAAAACATGGGTCTCCTCAGCACAGAGCCAAGGAGACCCATTGCTGCCAGCTGCCCTTTGCTCCCTTCCTCCTGGAGAAACACTTCCTTCCTCCAAGGAGACAGCGGTATCAAAACAGGCTCAGGAGCCAGCGGTTGCCATTTTGGCAGCATTGGAACCCTGGGAACTGCCGGGCTCAGGATTGGGCTGAAAATGAAAATGCCTTTCCTTCTGATTAAAAAGCCGCTTATACCATGACCATCAAAATGTTTCTCAGCCGTGAATTCCACATTTGAACTGGTGAAGTCAATGTTTGTTTTTGTTGTTGCTTTGTCGGGGTGGGGCTTGGCTCGGCTCCAGGAAGCACTAGGAATAACTCCTGCACTTCAAAATTTACCTCTACTACCCCACTGCAAACACACTCATGGTTAGTCTTAGGCTGAAGCACACAAAGAAATAGAATTATGCAGGATTGATGAAGGGCAAAGAAGGCTTATGGGAACCATTTATACAATACACGGTATTTTAGTTTGTTTTAAGGGTGTATATAACCCACCCTGCTGCAAAGTGAACACACAGCAGCTAGGAAAATGCGATGGCAACGACGTTCAATAAAAATGCAATAAATAAAAGCAAGAACAATAAAAATATACTACAAAGATCAATAAAAACCATAGCATAAAATTCACAGTTAGTTAAAACAATTGCAGAATTTGAAGCCTTGCAAAATAGTAATAAAAAGGCTGCAATCCTGTGCACACTTACACGGGTGCAAGCCCCCCCCCCAAAAAAAACACAGGGCTACTTACTTCTGAGTAAACATGCCTGTTAGGATAGTAAAACTTTGCCACCTCGTATTCCCAAATGCTGAGAAGATTGGTGCAGGCTGAATGAGTTACTTTTAAAACGGGGAGTCTGCCAGAATTGCAGTGCAGTAAAGAACTGGCAGATGCAGATGGCCAGATGCACAGGAGGGCAATGCGCCTGTGCCTTTCATAGATGGACACGAAAGGGAATTCAATAGATGCAGCCTGTATTGCAGAGGCAGAAAAGCTGCACTTGCTGAAATTTCTTCTACGCAACTGTTACAGGCTGTAAGATCCAGTCCGGTTTTAAGCCATTTGCACCGATCCCTGTCCTGGACCTGGTCTGCCCTGATCCAGGTTGCCCGGATTTGCGCCAGCAGTTTTGCTGGCGCAGATCCCGGAAGCCCCATGGGGTGGCTGGGGCTTACCCTAGCGTAAGGGGAAAATATCCCTTCACCCTAATGTAGTCTCCAGCTGCCTCCTAACCTGCCTGTTCTGGTGCAGGTTCGGATTGCGCCCTGAGGGCGCTACAGTTGGCACATTTGAATGAGGGTGTAATGATCATATTTTATAATGGGAAAGAAGGGCAGAAAGACGAGGGAGACCCGACCACAGAGTACCGTGAATAGATTTGGAAAAGTGAGAGTCAAAGCAGCAGGACTAAAAATACTTCTGCGCCCATATCAGTTGACCTAGATAGAGAGGCCCTTGTCATTCGCAGAGATAATTTTGAAGGGTACCAGGCAGTGGAGGACCCAACTGAGGCTCTACTCCAGGCCAGGTAGATGATCGCTGACCCCTGCACTGACCCCCCTCTCCTGCGCTGCCTGCCCCCGCGCCACACCACCCTCCCTTTTGGAGCTCTTCCAGGGCAGGGACAGGCAGTTCTGCTGCCACTCTGGCCCCTGTGACGCCTTGGACCTGCCACTGGCACCAAGGGCAAGGCCTTCTCAGCAGCAGCCCCACAATAATAATAATAATTAATAATTCAGAGTACCACTTTTCAACAAAATGCCACTTTTCACTTGCATCATATATACCACTTTTCAACAAAAAAGTAGTTCTCCATGTGGAGTTCTCCAAGAGCCCAATCCTAACCAACGTTCCAGCACTGGGATAAGGCAGGGCAATGCAGCTCCGAGGTGAGGGTATAAACATTTCGTTACCTTGAGGAGGCCTCTGTGACTGCCCCCCAACTGCAGGATGCAGCACACGCCCCATTGGCACAGCTATGTTAGTGCTGGAAAGGTGGTTAGGATTGCCCTTAACTGCATAACTCTCTTCCTGGGGAGATAAATGCAAGTGACTCCCTCGTATGCTGTTTTTTTTTTTAAGTGCTTAACATCATTTTTGTTTTGCAGAGCTTTTTCCTTTTCAATTATGTGTTTTGGTATCTCCGTTTTTATGGGCTGCAATGTTTGCATGGAGCTGTAGTAGTGTTTTTATTGCCAGTTCTGTGTTGTTGTTTTGAAGTATTTATAATCGGCTTTGAATTTAATGAAACATGGGAGATACATCTGTTACTAAGTACATAAATGAAGTGCATGTTCCGTGAATTTGGAGGTAAAGGGAGAAGATCACTTGTCGCACTCCAGGAGTCACTGAACGCTGATCTACTGCCAGTCAAACGGGAGCCCTGTGGCAAGAGAACGTCCTGCAGTCAATCCAGGGCTAAGCTGCCAGTGTGAACTTGGCCTCCATGTGCCAGTAAGTCTAATATCTTCTTCTCACTCTTGGCCTCCCTGGTTGTGTGCTTATTATATGCATAATGCATCCTATTAGCAAAACAAAGGCCAGTTTCTCTTTCTCACTCTCATTTAATTTGATAAACACGACGATCCCTTAGAGAGATGGATTGAATTTATACTGGCAGATTTGGCAGCTGGTTCATATCAACTTGGCCAGAAAACTGAAATCTGTATTTGGGATTCTAAGTAAGAAGGAAAAATGTGAATAGGGAAGGGGTGGACTAGGTGAGAGGGAATAAGCTATTATCTGTCTAAGACTTTGTGACAAATGGCTGTGACATAGGTAAGCATGTCGATTCTCATTATGCTCGCTGGACATGAATTAGGCACATCTATCTTCTTTCAGAGGGGCATCAACGGTTCTGCATATACATGTCAGTTGATCATATTTCTCACTGTCATGCTTGGTTGCCTATTTATTTATTTATTTATTTATTTATTTATTTATTGATGGGTATGTTGTGACTGTGAGCATGTGCTGATCTCTGCACAGAAGAAACACAGCGTGCAGGAAATCCACAAGCAAAAAAAAGAACAACTGCAACAAATGTTCCCCAGAGTGGTTTCCTTGCCAAATCTGTCCTTCAGCGATTTAATTGTGTATGAAATGGAGTACAAAACAACAGAAAAGCCACTTTAAACCCATAAGTATTGGCAGATGCAAATTCTGGAGCTGCGGAAAGTTATTTGCTCACTGAGAGCCCAATGCAATGTCCATTGACTCAGAAGTAAGTCCCATTAGAATCAGTGGAACTTATTCCCAGGGAAGTATGGATAGGATTGCAGCCTTATACTGAAGTTAATGGCCAACTCCTGAAAACCATTGCAATGTAGTAGGGCAGTGTTTCTCAAACTGTAGGTTGGGACCCACTTGGTGGGTCACGATCTGATGTCAGGTAGGTTGTGGCAGGCTGGGAGCAGCCATCATGGGAGTTGCAGACTTTACCCTGGCTATATTCCTTTTGTGAGTGTTAACAGTTTGAATTTTCAAGTGAAATGTTCTTTTTTTAATTTTATTTTTAGTTAAATGCTTTTACATAATATTTTGTCCTAATCTTGCTTTCTGTCAGGGATGTTTCACGGTTGTGCAGTTGCTGCAGCCCAAGAATGCCAGTTTGCATGCCAGGAGTGTCGTTTTATTATGTCACAATGACAGGACTTCCTACTTGATGATGTCACTTCCAGCTATGACATCACTTCCCATTTAATGACATCACTTGTGGTCGGTCCCAACACGAGTGCCATGCTGAAAAGTTTGGGAATTACTGTAGTAGGGTAGAGAGTGAGCTGTGGGGATGTCTTTATTTGCCTACAGGGTCTGTCCAGGACCACCTGATGGCAGAGACTGGATGCCAAATGCTGCCCCCCTCTTGATAATGTGCCAGCCTCTGCTCTTCCCAGCCTCTGCTCTTAGCACTCTCATCCCATCCACATTTCCTCTTCGTCCCCCTCTTCTATTCCAATCCAGGAGGAGGCAAGAAGGTGGACAGAGCTGAGTGCCCCCACCCACCCACCCAACTGCTGCCCAAGGTGACCAACTCAGTGGGCTTCATGTTTGGGCCAGCCCTGCTTGCAGGTGGTTTTGATCCCCTAACCTCCTACTTTCACTGTTCTCAAAAACATTCCATGAAATGTTTCTGAAACCTCAATGGGGCTGTTTCATTTTTAATTCACCCTGTTCTGTGAAAAGGAAAAAAATCTAAAGGGCAGGGATGAGGGAGAGACATTGTGTTTTATAAATTAGGCAAATGTGCAGCATGTTAAACAAAAAGGATTTGTTTTCTGTCGTGCTTTTTTGTTTGTTTTGAAGCTGGAGTACATAGATGTGTGCATGTTTGAAACCCCTGCAACCAGTCCAGGTGATACGCCTGTGTTGTAACATCGGAGGAGATGTGCACATTGCTCGTAATGTGGCATTCTAGTAGTGGTGGTGATGATTTGTAAAACCCTTCTTTAGATTTCATCCTGCTCCTGACACTTGGCCAAAGAGCTGACAATGCAAGTGACTCAAGACCAGTGGTTCCCAAGCTAGTGGGTCCTGACCCACCAAGGGAACCTGAAGCAGGGCATTCCCACCTCAGGGGAGTGGGCAAGAAATGACTGCGGTGACGGCATTGCAGCGATTGTGCTGCCATGATAAACAAGGGATTTTGTAATGTACCTGGAGGGTAGTGCCAGCCATCTGGAGGGAACCAGTGCTCTAGACTGGTATTCTGCCTATTGAATGAAAATCTGCCCATCATCTTAGGGCAAACAAAACTTAGCTTGGACCATGAATCTGTTGAGGTGACTGGTGGGTCTTGTTTGGGAGTTGTTGGCTCTGGTATTGGTTGTTTTTGTTCATTTCATTTTTCCCTCTATTATTATTATTGTGTGTGTGTGTGTGTGTGTGTGTGTGTGTGTGTTCTAGCCCAGTGGTTTTCAAACTTTTTAGCACTGGACCCACTTTTTAGACTGGCAATCTGCCTGAGACCCACCAGAAGTGCTGCCATGGCCAGAAGTGCCATCATTGTGATGCCAAAACCTGCTGCTTTCCTGAGAATGCAGCAATAAGTTGGGTTATTTCTCAATTGTTTTCCAATAGGAAGGTGAATCAGAAAGAAAAAAAGCCCATTTACAATCCTGACACAAGCAAAATAACCACATAGCCCTTCCCCTTTTATTTCCAGCATCTCATCTTCCCATATTTTCAATATGACTGCTCTAGGTGCTTTGCAGCCAATCTGAAATTGGCTCATGACCCACTGGTGGGTCCTGACCCATAGTTTGGGAACCATGGTTCTAGCCTGTAAGCACATTGAACCAAAAGGCAAGGGAACAGTTGAGGCCAGGTCTAATTAAAGAGATCTTAATTGATTGATTAAAGCTACGAAGGACTAAGACACAATCATTTGGAAGAAAAAAAGCAGCCTTCCTTTGTCTTTAAATGATGTGTATACACTGGTATGTCTCACCAGGCACCATTCCCTCTTGTGAGACAATGAAGAGAGAATTCTTCTGACATTTTGACTTCACTACGTATATTCCCTTAAGCCCATGTTAAACCTTGACGTGATGCTCTGCGGGATTCAGCCTACTACTACTGGCCAAAGGCTGGAATTGCGACTGACCAAAGACTGGAACTGCGGGAGATGTGCCACAGAAGCATCTTTCCCTTAATAGGTCAGAGGTGGTCAGTTGAGATACCCTGGTCTTTATAAAAGTTTTCAGGCTGACTTGCTGGTCAGAGCAATGAGGAGACCAGTGTGTGTCAACAATAAACATGATGCTGGTCCATCTGTGCCTACTGGACATTTTTTTTTTTAATGAAAATTGGTTGGCTGTTTGATTGGCAAGATAAAATGAACAGGGTTGACATTTTCACTATTTTAAACTGACTATAGAGGCATATCATGCTTTCCTTGGAAGCCCATTGAAATAAAAGGAAATGCACTTTGCAGAACATTCTTGCACATGCAAAATGTTAGGCTTATGAGTCTTTTGATGCTAATGGCCCCAAAATGAATGATGTACTTTTTTTTTGCCGCATGCCTGGCTGAGCCAAGCTCTAAATGAAGCATTACCACAAATGACTTATGTCATTCCTGTTCATAAAGCATGCTTAGGATGAACTGACAGTTTCCCGAATACGTTTGCTACTTAAAAATTACCCCTTTAATGCCCGTAACAACTTCAATTTAAGAAAATGTTTGACGCAATTGTAACTGGGACTTGTGCTGGCATAAGGCCCTTTACAGCAGGCATGGACTTACTTTGGAGCAAGGGAACAAATGTTCTCTTAATTAAGGAGGCCTCTGGAGGTGAGGTGAACCTAAAGGGGGGCATTCCCAGAGACTAGAGCAAAACACAGGCTACATTGATTATGAATGGCTCCAAAGACAAGGGGTGGCAGCTGCTTGCAAAACGTAGTGCTGTGGTCCCTCTCTTGGGATGCTTCTGGTCTGGAGACTGACAGTCCACTGTGGGATTCAGCAGGCATCACTTTGATGCTGCTGCATTGTCATGCAAGGAGTTAAGTTGGATTGGGCTGTCTGCCTCTTGTCCGTTGTGTATGTTTCCATGCAATTGGTTACAGACCATCTGTAACCAATGACTGCCCCTGCCTGACCGTGGGATGCAGTGCACGTCCCATTGGCACAGCTGCATCAGAGCTGGAAATTTGGTTAGGATTGGACCCTCAGTGGTAGAGTCCTGCTTTGCACGCAGAAAGTCTCAATTACTGGAACTTCTAGTAGAGCTGAACTAGATGCATCAGTAGCTGTTCTGCCTCCTTAAGTCTCCTCCCTACATTTCTGGTTATGGGTCTGGAGCAGCAATTTTCAACCAGTGTGCTGTGGCACGTTGGTGTGCTGCAAATGATTTGCAGATGTGCCGTGGAAGGGTCCCTTATTAGTAGGGCCATTGGGGGATTTGAGCCATCTATCAGCAGCATGGTATGCCTTGTCCATCGTAAGAAAAACTGATAGTGTGCCGTGACCATTTTAGTGCCTTGACAGTGTGCCGTGAGATGAGAAAGTTTGAAAATCTCTGGTCTGTAGGTATGTAGGAGAAAAGGCAGCAAGGCTGGGACCACATATAAGGTCAGACTGGAGAGGGAGAGGGAGAGGGAGAGGGAGAGGGAGAGAGAGGACACAGGAATTAAAATTAACAAAGTAGGTCCAGAACTGGCCTGCAGAAGACCTTCTAGCTTTCTTTTTTCTTAGGACAACAAGACCAGAATGCTGATGCAGCCATTTCATATACTGTATTCAGTACTAAATATTGGAGCAATGTGTTCTATTGTATTGAGGGCGCAATCCGAATCAAATTTTGAACATTGGGGTAAGGGCTGTGGAGCTCCGAGGTGAGGGAACAAGCATCCCCTTACCTTGAGGAGGCCTCCGTGACTGCCCCCCCAACTGCAGGATGCAGCACTTGCCCCATTGGCACAGCTAGGTCGGCGCTGGGAAGTGGGTTAGGATTGTGTCCCTGAGCAGTTGTCATGGGCTCCCCTTCCCCTCGATGACTACAGTCGTAGGTGTGCATTTGCTGAATGTCTTTGCTCAGAGGGCTAAGAAAAGCCACAGCTGTTGACATTCCCTTGGGTATACTATGATTAGGGACCCTTATCATGCGAGTCTGCATCTCAAATCTAGCATGTCTGACTGGCTACGCAGGAATGATGGGGAAAAATGAAGCCAGCTCGTTTTCCGTGGCAGGCATGGCATGGCATGCAGCATGGCATGCATCACTAGATGGCACTGTGGGACATAGTCAGGCTTGCTATTTTTTCTCCATGGCATGTGAAGTTTGGAAGAAGAAAAAAAGGACTATTGAGGATGGCTTGGGATGTAGATTATGTGGGCCAAGCTGCAGAAAACAGCCAGGGCATCTACAATTTCTCGTTGCAGAAGCAGGATGGAGGTTGATCTCTGCAATAACCCTAGAGCTTCTTCTGATTTGTTAGTTCCGTAAGTGCTCCTGTAAAACAGCTGTCAGAAGCAACTCATTATGGATTGGGTTTTGCACAAGATTGGAGTCACAAAATTTGGAAGACTGGTATAAAAATAGGGCTGGGGCATCTCAGAAAGGAGCAGTGCAATCCTTTGCATATTTACTCTGAAGTAAGCCCCACTGAATTAGATGGGGCTTACTCCCAAGGACATGTGCATAGCGATTGCACGCTTAGGCTTGCAATCTTGCACAGAATTGGGCTTCTTAAATGCAACCAAGTCAAGATTTCTGTCTGATTCATACATGCATGTAGATCGTGTGATATTTCACATTGTTCAATGAAGTTGCAATTTAGATCTGGGCTGATAGCTTCTGTCCAAGAGAGATGGAAGCTGTAGAGGGCTTTTATTTGCATAATAGGACCCTTGCGAAACCATTCATGAATGTAGAGGGAAATCAAGAATGCAAGAGAGTAAGAGCCTTTACTCATACATTCCTCACCTTTCACTACAATCCCCTTGCCCTGCAGTGAGCTCCAGCTGCTTCCTACCCTGGGTAGGATGTAGCGCAGGCCAGCTGGCCTACCCGCCTGCTCCTGCCCAAGTTAGGATTGTGCTGCCCGTCAGTCGTATGAATCCTTCACCTCCAGGGCTGGCCCCCAAACTCCTGGTGCCTGAGGTGGCATGCCAGATGCTCCCCCCTTATCTGGTGCTGTGCCAGCACTGGTCTTTCCACTGCCCGGATCGGAACAGAAAGAGGGGGATGGACTGGAAGAGAGGAACAATGGAGGAGAGGTGCCAATCCCTGTCTACTCACTTGTTTTTCCTTCCACACTTTAGTAGCCCACCATTCTCTTCTCCGCCACATCTATCCTCTATCCTTCTTTTCTAATTTAGGGAGTGAGGGGAGGAGGAGGAGGAAGAGCATGGGCTAACAGCTGCCTGCACCAGGTACACTCCAGCCACATGTTTAATCACCTTTGTTGCAAAAAGTGTTAGGGATGTGGTGGCACTGCAGGTTAAACTGCTGTTGCTGAACTTGCTGAGGTTGGCAGTTCAAGACCACGCGATGGAGTGAGCTCCCGTTGCTTTTCCGACCTCCTGCCAACCTAGCAGTTCGAAAGCACCTAAAAATGCAAGTAGATAAATAGGGACCACTTCGGTGGGAAGGTAACGGTGTTCTGTGTGCTATGGTGTATATAGTCATGCCGGCCACATGACCACAGAAACTTGTCCTTGGACAAACGCCGGCTCTTTAGCTTAGAAACAGAGATGACCACTGCCCCCTACAGTCGGTCACGACTAGACCATTTGATCGTGGGGAAATCTTTACCTTTTTTTTATTGCAAAAAGTGCCTTTAAGCAAAAAGTGCTTAAAGTGCCTGAATGTAGCTAAGAAGCACTGCTTCCTAGTATGATGATGATCTTGCCTTTTGGTTGCCTTGTGCTATTTTGCCTGTTTATATATGTGCATGCACATGTGTC
Source organism: Lerista edwardsae (assembly GCA_029204185.1). NCBI lineage: Eukaryota > Metazoa > Chordata > Lepidosauria > Squamata > Scincidae > Lerista > Lerista edwardsae. The sequence continues at coordinate 4,493,546 of JAJKFI010000051.1, read as the reverse complement.
ACTTTTGGCCAGAAAAACAGAATACAAACCCTTGAAAATAAACCGAATAATTGAAAATGTTATTGCCAATGTTGCCTGCCTATTTCTTCTCTAATCTGCCCTAGCGATTGTCTGAGCTATCCTGATGCCCTGCAATGTTTTGCAGGCATTTCATCCGCTCAAGTGGAATACTAAAAAGCACATTGACAAATAATGTTGCCTGTGTAAATTCCTACAGCAATGTAACTTCTGTGTAGGAAATTGTTCATATTTTGCAACCCACAGGGCAACTACTAACCCTAGGCAATGCAGTGGCCCTCCTGAAACTGTATATTAGCTGTATATTAGCGATAATATTCTGTTTGCTCTAGTAGTCTACAGCTCTGTTTGAACTGTGCCACTCATAAGGTGCATCTATCACATTAATGAGATCAATTGGATGATAGCCAGTTGGATTTGAGACAACATTTCTCTTTCTTCTTATTTAAAGAAGGAGAAAAAAAAAACACTCTAGGATCTTTGATAATATTTAATGCTCAGTCTTCTGGGAAATTGCAGAAGGAACATAAATCTGCCTTTATAAAAGCCAGTTCCCAATATTCTACCACACTTTTACATCACAGGAAAAGTCTATCACAGATTACAAGTCATGATGACTTGTACGCAACCTCTGGGTTTTAGAGGTATCCTATCTCTGAAAGCAAGGTGCAAGGGAGTGACAACACGATATGGCTATCTTGTTGTTCCTATGTTCCCACAGGTATGTGGTAAGCAACTGTGTGATACAGGAAGCTGGATGACCAAATCCAGCAGGGCTTTTGTTATATTCTCATGTCTAAGAAATAACCCATCAGAGGACAATGTACATGAAGGGACAAAGCAGATAGGACTGGGTTTGTTTCTCAGTAACTGGGGTCATGGAGTCACATTTACTCTGATAAAGTGGTATTCTACCTGAATACGCCACTATTTCTTCCATCTAAGTACGTGGTCACCATTCACTCCTACATGAAAAGTTAAGTTGTTTTATTCAGGGACACAGTGAGAGCAAAAATTTATCCCCTCCCCATGATCCTGCAGGAGGTACACAGTTTCTCTGCAGAGATGTATGCACACTTTCATGCATGCACCTGCAATATACAAACCTTCCCTCCACCGAATGTCATCATGTCATATTACTGGTGGGTCAACAACAGCTATTCCAAACCCATATTACTGGTTTCAGCAGGAATTTAGCCAGTTCAGACTGGATTTTTGTCCTCTTTTGTGACATCATTCAATTAACAGTAACTACAACTGCAGTCTCTGCAAATCAGTTTGGCTAACAAGCTTGGCTATCCAACACTGGTAGAATCCAGTGCATGTATTTGCCAAAAGGTGGTCCAGTGGGTGAGAATTCCTTGAGTAGGCTGGGGTGTGGCCCAAAGATGATTAACAAAGTATTTACTCATTGGAATCCCCCTGCACTGTGTCAGGAGATACTGGCATTAGAAATAGGAGCTCATAACTCTGTACATATTTCCCCCATGTCAGGGCTGGCCTTACTGTAAGTCAATGTGACCAATGTTGTCACATTGGGTCCCACACTTTGGGGGGCCCTGCACCAGTGCAGCAAGCATATTGCCTGCTGTTGCAGCCAGGATCTCTATGGCTGTAAGTCAGTGGGGTGAACAGAGCAGCTTTACCTTGGGCCCTCCCACATGACTCTGCTTCTAAACGGCCCAAAATGGGTCTCCTGGAAGCAGTTGGCAGTGACTTCATCATGCCACCACCAACAATTTCCAGGTGCCATGCTTTGCACATGACACCATAAGTGCTCTTCTTGTAGGCCCTGCATTGGGTCCTGCCACTCATGGAGATGGCCCTGACCCATGTGGTAAATTAGCCAGACTATAGATTAAGGGTGCAATCCTAACCTGGAGTTAGGCTGGCACAGTTAGGCCAGGAATGTTTGGCCGGCACAAGGGACACCGTAAAGCGCATTTGGACCACCCTTGGAGTCGAGGGTGGCGCACATCTGTATGCTGGTCTCTCTCTGACTCTGAGAATGGTCCAAACATGCTTTACGGTGTTCCTTGTGCCAGCCAAAGTTTGCTGGCCTAACTGTGCCCGCCTAACTCCAGGTTAGGATTGCGCTGCTGAGTAATGATGCATTGCTTTGTACTGGATTGGCTGCATCTACTCAGACTTGCCCCAATGGGAATGCCTGTTTAGACTGAGACTTCATCTGTGCAACAATTGGCTCTGACTCCTGGCTTGACCTGGTATGGTTCCTGGCACCAGCCTGATAGCTGCCTATGACATTGCCTTGATGTTGTCCTTCTGTTCTCTGTTGCCTCCTCTTCACCTCTGGAGGAGAGAGCTGCCTCTTTTTATGTTGTTTTCTGCTGCATGCTAAGAGGAAAAACAGTGGATACAATGTTATTAACAAGGACAGTCCAAAACTTTCCAACGTTAGTCTCTACATTGGGTTTAAAATGCACATTGGAAGAGGGGGGGGGTTGCACTTGAGAATGATTAGGAAAATGAAGGCAGGAGACTCTTACATGATAAGTCTGCCTCATTAGATGGCTGTCATGTTCCTATGATGTTACACCTTCTCCTTCTAGCAATGTTAAAAGTTGGAGTTCCTACGGCATTTGAAAAAGCAGCAAGGAAAACCTAGCACAAGAAAGAAGCAAAGTAAATCGAAGAAACTTCAGAGGAGTTTCTTTAGAGAAAGGTAGACAAAAGATGACAAAAGGTAGACAAAAAAGCTTCTCACTACAGATTAGGAAATGAATTTTTTTCTGTATTTAGAAATGAATTCTTTTTTTAAAAAAATAATTATTTTACACTTTAAATCTTCCTTTTCTTCAGAAGAATATCAAGTGGCTTTCCCACAGTGGGAAACAAACAGGGTGTAACAACCAAAACAACAATATATAACAACATTAAAAATTACCATGACGAAGAACTGGGCAGCAAGCAGCAGATAACAGGGGACTCATGAAGCGGCAGCAGAGCAATAATAAAAAATCAGCATAGCTAGCAATCCATTGCCTTTAAACATCTCTCTGAAAAGCCATGCCTCGACCAGGTGATGAAGCTCACTGAAGGGTGGGGCCAGAAGGGCATTCCACAGCATTGGGGCCACTGCTGAAAATGCCCTGCCTCTTGTACTCACTTATTGCCCTTGTGGTGGGACAGGGATGTGGAGCAAGGTCTCCGATTTTGATTAGGTGCATAGGAGGGAATACATTGGGGAAGCCAGTCCTCAAAAAGCAGCTGTGCAAGAATACGGGTCGATGCAGTGAGACATAATGCGGTGCGGCAAGAACATCAATTCTCTTGTTCAGGCTCGAGTTGCATTTGAGTAGTGGAAGAAGTCAGAACAGATAAAAGGAAATATTTATTTATCCAATGTATAATTAATCTGGGGAACTCAGGATGTTGTGAGGGCCTCTGGCCTAAATGCTTTAAAAAGGGAATTGGACAGCTTTATGGAAGAAAAGTCCATCATAGCCTGCAAGTCATGACAAAAATATGCAGCCTCTGGGTTTTAGAGGTCAATGCCAGGTGCAAGGAAGTGGTAACAAGGATGCAGGTATCTTGTTGTCTCGTGTGCTTCGTGAGGCATCTGATGGGCCACTGTGAGGCACAGGAAGCTGGACTAGATGGACCTTTGGCCTGATTCAACAGAATGGCCTGATTCTTATGTTCTCATTCCTCTTGTTTTACTCTCTCCTTCCTCTACCTCTCAATTTCTCTTCTCTTTCCATATTCCCTTCCCCATTTCTTCTCTCCACCCTTTTTCTTTATCTCCCTCTCTTTACCATCTCCGGAGGCTGGTGATAAAATATTCCTTCTCAGAGCTCTTTTAGCCTCCCTCGCCTCTTGTCACAATTTGCCCCGTTGAAATCTATTCTGCTTAATTTCTAAATCCTCTCCCGCCCACTTTGATATGTGATATAGTTTATGGTTGCTGACGTTCTTCCGTTCTTTGCCCTTTCCTTCCTTCTCTCTCTCTCTCTCTCTCTCTCCCCCACCCACCCCCCCCCTAAGACACACGGGTACCCGGCCCGACCCCCAACCCCCAGCAGGCGAGGGGGGGGGGGCGGTCCCCGGAAAGGGGCGGAGTCTCAGTCTCGCTCCGCCCAGTGTGTGCATGACGCGAAAGAAGCGAGGCAGGCGCCAGCCGCCCTTGCTGCGTGTGTAGGTTTTGCTTGTGTGTGCATGTAGGAGGGAGTGAGGGAACGCGCGCGGGAAGGAGAGAAAGAGCGGGCGCTTCTCCCCGCCGAAGTCCCTGCAAGGCAAGGCAAAGCAGGCGGGCGCCGGGGCCCGGCCGCGGGGCATGGAGAGCCTGCTGGAGAACCCGGTGCGCGCCGTGCTCTACCTGAAGGAGCTCACCGCCATCGTGCAGAACCAGCAGAGCCTCATCCACACCCAGCGCCAGCGCATTGACGAGCTGGAGAGGCGCCTGGACGAGCTCAGCACCGAGAACCGCAGCCTCCGCGAGCAGTACTCGCTGCCGGACGAGCTCCAGCAGCAGCACCCGCCGCCGCCGCCTCCGTCTCCGCAGCAGAGGCTCCCCGCTCCGCCGCCGCCGAGCCCGGTGCCTCCTCAGGGCCAGCAGCAGCCGGAGTCCCTTCAGCAGCCGCCGGAGCCGTTTCAGCACCCCCAACAGCTCCCAGCGCCGCCGCATCCTCCGAGCAGCAGCAAGCAAGCTCAGGCGGGCCCCGGCAGCAGCAGCAGCAACAGCAGGGCGCCGGTCCCCCACCAGCACCCCCCGCTCCAGCCCCATCAGCACCACCACGAGAAGGACAGCAGGGAGAAGAGCTGTTGCGCTGCCCTCCTTCAGCACAAAGCCCCCCAGGCGATCTGCAAAGGCGTCTTGAGCAGGAGACCAGAGTAAGTCGGGAAACGAGGGGGAGGGAGAAGCAGCTGGGAAAGGGGTGGCTTTGGCCAGGCCAGAAGCGAGGCATGATGATGATGATGATGATGATGATGATGATAGCATCACGTTAAATATGAAGCAACCGTCAGGATTCCTCTCTGGGAACAAGGCTCTGCCTTCCATCCTACGTCCTGCCTACTATCGCTGCCATCAAACGGAGTGGGCGGGTGGGGAAATCCCTTCCCCAGTGAATTTCCAATTTCTATAGGATGCAGTGAGGAGCAAAATGCTGCCTTCCCGAAGGGTCCTGAGCTCCTTACTTCCGTGCTTGTCTTTGTGTGTGTGTGTGTGGGGGGCAAATTTCTTTAAGGGATCCCTTGGAGTTACATGTGGGATTTTTATCTTTGTTTTAGTTTTAGTAAATATGCTTGTGATGAGCTTTGTAGAAGGAAGGAGAAGACTTGGTGGTCAGCTTTTGGTGGCTTTCTGTGCATTCATTTGGACTGTGCAGCTCTTTTTGGAATGCAGTAGCCCTTATGGCACAGCTAGGGTTTCCCCTTCCATTAAGGATGAAGGATGAAAACATTACGTATGTTTGCTACTGTTGGCAGAAATCTTGATGGTGATGATGATTTTTAACAAGTTGCAATGCCAATTTTTACTTGCATGGAGTTTAAAGTATGCTGGGGTTGGCTGTCACATCTCCCAGTTGCTGAAGTGGCAAATTATTATTTCAAAGGGTTTCCTTTCTGGCGAAGAAAGCATGGCTGTACAGATGTATTGGTAAGCATATGTGGTGTGCAGAAATTACATGCTGCTGCAATGGATGGTCTAAAGTAATCCTGGGAAATTTGTTTTTCTGGGTTATGCACAATCTGAATAATAATTGGCTTTTTGCTTGGCAAATGCAGCTACCTAGAGATCTCCTGACCCATCTTTCTTTAGGAATCGCCAATCGACGAGATTCCATTATCCTATTTGTTTGTATATGTCAGCAACCAAAGCCAGAACTATTACAGGAGAGGAGGGAGAGAAGACTAAAAATTAATTTGTGGATATTTCCAGGATATAGATGCAAAGTTGCATTTTTAAATTCCTGTCTTTATTGCTGTCTTACAGCACAATCCTATGCATGTTTACTCAGATGTCCCATTATGTTCAATGGGGCTTACTCCCAGGAAAGCAGGTATAGTATTGCAGCCGTAATAGCATCACAGAAGGCTGAAGTCCACAGATCAGTTTGTGAGAGTAGAAAACAGCCTTCGTGCTCCTCTCTCTGCCTTTGCCTCTTCTTGTAGTAAGAATTATTTTCTTTGCTCCCTTTTTGATTATGGGATGGTTGCAAGAAATATGGGATTACTTCTGTTGCTCCCAGCTAAGAATCTGTAAAGCCATATGCCATTTGGAGATCTGACCCCATTTCTCTCTGCTTGAGGTTCATCAAATAAATAAAGCATGATGACAGTAATTTTTACAGAATTTAAGACATATGCCTCCTAAAGGCAACCTCTAGACATTGACACTTAGCAGTGTATAATCAAAAGGTTCTGATTATTGAACCTTGTCAATATCAGTTGTCAATATGATGCAAGGTAGTAAATATTTCCAGGATCAGGCTCACATTTTCTCCAAAGAAGCTTGTAGGGCCTTTTCTATATAGGGCTGCAAATCTTAAGTAGTCAAACAGTATTCAATAAATTCTATATGTTAGGAAAGAATTCAGAAATCCATTAAAAAAAACACCACCCAACCCTGTTAAATTTCTGCAGTAAAGCCAGTGTTACAAACACAGTATTTACAAGATTTTCCTTTTATGTCATTCTAATTTCTTACATACGTCACCAGGCAGAATGAGGAGTCAATTTCAGTGCATCAGTCTCAACATCTCTTTCCTCTGTGAGGCTCTTTTGTTATTGCAAGTAGGAAGAAAAAAAATTGCCCATCAGTTCTTACTCAAAGGTATCAGCAGGGATACATTCAGGACAATTGGGGGGGGTGTCATAGGGGCAGCACAGCAGTTCCTAGAGCCCTTTTTGCTCAACAGCCGTAGGATAGTTGCTTGTTATATTCTATAATATACTCAAAGGAAACTGTTGGCATAAAAATGCAATGTACAAGATAAAATGTAATGTACAGCATGCATAGTAGATCTTGTCCTTGAGACCCTAGTCTGTCAATACTTAGGAACAACTTCAGCTTTTGAAAGGGCCAATTTTTCTTGAAGACACAGTTTTGAATGTTCACCTAGAGACTACTGGGCAGTATCAGAGTTGCAGTTGGTCTTTTATGCAGTTCTGGTTTTTTTTGGGGGGGGAGTAAATGGATGGATGGGTAAATCTGGGTTTATTGAAAGCGGTGCATGAGCAAAATATGCCCGCCATCTTCCATCTTTGAAATTCTAGTCCCTTCACTGCTATAGTTTAAAACTTAAATGCTCAAGTCATTTCTTATGAAAATGTCTTTCTCGTTTGACCCCAAACTCCTATTGCTTGACTAGAATGCTAATCAGGACAGAAAATGGCCACTTTCTAAATGGTACGGACATGAGCTCAGGATGTAGCTAGTATGTATGAATAGCAGAGGCTTGAAGTGATTGTTTATTGTTCTTTATTCTCCCCCGGAAGGGCCAAAGATGCAATTGTACAACATTGCAAATACATGGTATTTTATAACAAAACTGCAAAAGCTCATGTCATCTTGTTTCAATGCAGTTATAAGTATGTATTCTCATCTCAAGGACTACTCAAAGGCCTTTCTTTATTATGATACCATTTGGAAATCAATCTGCCTTGAAGGCTGTTGATGTACAGGACAGGGAAGATGTTCTGACCCTTGGAAGATCTGGATTCAACTCATCCAGCGTGCAGCTGACTTTTCTGCTCTCTGTGCATCTCACATTTTGTACCAAAAATTGCGGAAGTTCACATATCCTTGCTATGTATGCAGTAGATCTAAAGACTCACATGTGGGTACATTTTATGGAAACTTATGGAATAATGGGCATCTAATGAACTTCATAATCCACTGATCCTGGTTCTAGTGTGAAGGCACAATCTGGAGTAGCATTGCTGAATTAATCAGGTCTGGTTCAGATCAGGGCCTGGATGGGAGATCAGCTGAGAACTCAGTGTTATTATCACCTTGAGCTCAGTGGAAAAAAAGGTAAAATTTAAATAAAGTCCTCCTGCACAGTAGTGCTCTTATGCAGCTCCCATTCATTTCACTTAGGATAAGAGATTGTAGCTCAGTGGTAGTGCACATGATCTGCATATAGAAAGTCCCAGAGCTCCAGGGAGGGTTGGGAAAGACCCCTGTGCAAAACCATGAGAAAGCTACCATCAGCAGGATAGACAATACAACCAGTGGTGGGATTCAAATAAATTAACAACCGGTTCCATGTCCTTCAGGGCAGCCTTCAGGGCCATCCGCTGCCTTTCTTCCCTCTCCCAACCTAAAATTAGCAACCAGTTCTGCAGAATAGGTGAGAACTGGCTGAATTTCACTACTGAATACAACCCAATGGTCTAATGCAGTGGTTCCCAAACTGTGGGTCGTGACAACTGTGGGTCATGACCTTGTGGGTCACAAGCCAATTTCAGGTGGGTTGCGAAGCACCTAGGGCAGCCTTATTGAAAATATGGAAAGATGGGATGCTGGAGAGGGGGAGAGGTGTGTGGTTGTTTTGCTTATGTCAAGGTTGTAAATAGGCTTTTTTCTTTCTGATTCACTTTGCTAATAGAAAATGGCTGAGAAATAACCCAACTTCTTGCTACATTCTCAGGAAAGCAGCAGGCTCTGGTGTCACTTCCTGCCATGACATCAGTTCCGGTGTGTCCCGGACAGATTGCCGTTCTAAAAAGTGGGTCCCAGTGTTAAAAGCTTTGAGAACCACTGGTCTAATACAATATATGGCAACTTCATCTGGGCAGGAGAACTTTCCAATGGATTCTGTACTTGGGTTGAATTCTGCAAAGCATTTCCAGATAATACCTGAAAATATCTTTATAGTGGTCATAGGAGAGACAGTGTCTTTTTCAGATGGACTTGGAACTATCAAGTCCCACTGATTTCAGTGGAGTTTGACTACCAAATAAATGTGCTAAGGATGTACCAGCATTTATGGTAATGTATTCTGTGCCATTGGTGTAATGCTGTTGCGATGCTGGTATAATGCCGTGTTTTGTGAAGTTGTTTTGATCTAACTCTTGGCGCCCCTCACTCTCAGCACTGGGTTTACTGCTGGAGGGAGTTTTAGTCTTACAGATGTCTGTAGGGTGACATTGGTGTAAATCCAGATTTAAAATATTTCTTACTTTTCTTGAAACCAGCGCAACTTTTCATGTGCATCAAAAACACTATATACAGTCCAATAACATATAGTTCTACAAAGCCAGTAAAGAAGCAGAAGCTGTAAGGAAAGCACACCACAATCCAAAAGCCAACTAAAGCAAATCTCATTGCTGTAAAGACTTGCTTGGAGAAAAATGTTTTTGGCCGCAATCCTGTCCACACTAACCTGGGAGTAAGCTCAATTGACTATAATGGAATTACGTCTGCATAAGATTGGGCTGTTAGCTTGTTTCTAAATTCAGGCAAGGATGAGATTCTGCTGAGAGAATTCCAGCGCACCAGAGCCAAAGACTTCGAAACATCTCTTTCTTATTCTTGGTGATGTAACTTGGTGGGGAAGGACTGGCACAGGGCATTACTGTTCCTCCAGCCCTGTCCTGTGTATGTCTATGCAGAAGAACGTCCCATTGATGTATGCATGTGGGTTTAGAATTGTAGCACTAATGACCTTAATGGTGATAAGGTGTATTATAGGGAGAGGCATTCAATAAAATATGCTGGACTAGCCCTTTTTTGTATATAAAAAAGTGGCATTGTATTTTATGTGCTCAGATTAAGGCTATGTTGCTTGGACTCAGGAAACAGAGAGTGGGGGTCAATGGGCAATTTTCACAATGGAGAGAAGTGAAAAGTGGAGTGCCCCAGGGATCTGTCTTGGGGCCCGTGCTTTTCAACTTATTCATAAATGATCTGGAGACAGGGATAAGCAGCGAGGTGGCCAAGTTTGCAGATGACACAAAACTTTTCCGGGTGGTGAAGACCAGAAAGGATTGTGAAGAGCTCCAGAAGGATCTCTCCAAGTTGGGGGAATGGGCAGCCAAATGGCAGATGTGTTTCAACATAGACAAATGTAAAGTGATGCACGTTGGGGCAAAAAACCAAAACTTCACCTATAGGTAATGGATTCTGAGCTGTCTGTGACAGCTCAGGAGAGAGATCTTGGGGTGCTGGTGGACAATTCAATGAAGGTATCGACCCAGTGTGCAGCAGCAATTAAGAAGGCCAATTCCATGCTTGGGGTCATTAAAAAAGGGGTTAATAAAACAGCCAATATTATCATGCCATTGTACAAATCGATGGTAAGGCCGCACCTGGAATATTGTGTCCAGTTCTGGTCGCCGCATCTCAAAAAGGACATAGTGGAGCTGGAAAAGGTGCAGAAGAGAGCGACAAAAATGATTACGGGGCTGGGGCACCTCCCTTATGAAGAAAACCTGCAGCATTTGGGGCTCTTCAGTCTAGAAAAAAGGCGCCTGAGGGGGGACATGATTGAGACATACAAAATTATGCATGGAAGGGACAGAGTTGATAAAGGGATGTTCTTTTCCCTCTCTCAAAACACCAGAACCAGGGGGCATCCGCTAAAATTGAGGGTTGGGAGAGTTAAAACAGATAAAAGGAAGTACTTTTTTACCCAGTGGGTAGTTAATCTGTGGAACTCTTTTCCACAGGAGGTGGTGATGGCATTTGGTCTGGATGCCTTTAAGAGGGGATTGGACGGATTTCTGGAGGAAAGGTCCATCGTGGGCTATAGGCAACCTCCTATAGGATTGTGCAACCTCCTTACAAAGGTGGTGGGCTACTGGTATCGGGTGCAAGGGAGTGGCAACAGGATGCAAGCATCTTGTTGTCTCATGCCTCCCTGGGGCACCTGGTGGGCCGCTGTGAGATACAGGAAGCTGGACTAGATGGGCCTTTGGCCTGATCCAGCAGGGCTCTTCTTATGTTCTTATGACTCATCTGGGTAACTGCTGTGATCAGTCTGCTGCTCCATTAACATTTGCTGGGGAGGTTTCCATCCATGATGTTGGTTACCAGTGGTGATCAACCGTTGGTCAACCAATGGTGACGAACCATTCTGAATACTTAGCTCTGGTGAATTTAATCTTGTGCAGAGGTAAGCTTTACTGCTTCCTTACAGCAATTGCATCTAGACTCAACCAAGGAGTAGTGTGTACTATTGATCCCAGTTAGGAAAAAGTACACTTTTCAGGTTTAGTTTTATTTGTCCCCAGCCTGGCTTTGCGCTCCAAGTTTCTTCATGTTATTTTGCTTCAAGTCATGAAATTGTGTGATGTTGTTGTTGTTACATTTTTGCACAGTCATGGTGTTTTTGACTGGATGCTGTATGTATACATCTATAGCCCTTTGCGGCTCGGGCCCAGGGTATTTGAGGGACCGCCTCCTCCCATATAATCTGACCCGTACTCTGAGGTCATCTGGGGGGGCCCTTTTGACTGTGCCGCCACCAGGGGAGGTGAGAGGGGTGGCGGCCAGGAATAGGGCCTTCTCGGTGGTGGCACCCCAACTTTGGAATACCCTCCCCTTAGAGTTAAGAACTGCTCCCTCTTTGGCGGTGTTTCGGCGGGGGCTGAAGACCTTTTTGTTTCAGCAGGCTTTTAGTTGCTGACAGGCTGGCTGGTCTTTGCATTCTTTTATATTTCTGTACTTTTATGATCCATGGGATGATTGATCCATGGGATGATTGTTATACTATTGTATTTTTATATTGTTTTTTAATTATTGTTTTTAAATTATGATGTATTTTATTCTGTTTTTAACGTTGATTTTGTAATGCCGCGTTGAGTGCCTTCGGGCAGAAAGGCGGGGTAGAAATTCAATAAATAAATAAATAAATAAATAAATAAATAAATAAATAAATAATATTAAGTCCTACTCGAGGACCTAGGATAGGCAGCTATTTTTTAATGTTGCATTACAAATATCATTGTAATATATGTACGCTGTTCCTAATAAAGTGGCCTTCTATACATAACTGATGATACTTGTGCTCATCTTGATTATACTCAAATACTTTTCCAAATATTTCAGCATAGCACCCAAGGCCCCTACGACAATTGGTATTGCTTTCTTGAGCCACAGTCTTTCAATTTCTATTTGCGTATCTCTATACTTAGTCATTTCCTCCAGTTCTTTATCTTCTATTCTACTATCTCCAGGTAATGCAATGTCTGCTATCCAGGCTTTCTTGTACTATCCACGTACATGACATTGAACACAGAATCATGAGCAAAATACATAAGTGACATCTTTGCCCCACAAACTTTATAGTTTACAATGCATAGAGAAAAAGGAACAGAGGAAGAAACGAGGTTAACAAAACAGCAGAGGGAAGGCTGGAAGCTGATGATGTACATCTGAGTATGAACAAATGCAAGCCTGGCTTCTGTCACCCACACACATGCAGATTGAAAGGACCTTGTGGCAGGGAACTAGCTGTTTGTTGTATGAGCCTCAGTGGTGCTGTGTTCGTAGTAATGATCTTCTGATACTATTTTCCCTAAATGGAATTAGAGTCAAAAGAGAACAGAACAAATACACGCAACGCCACACTATAAATCTAGTAACTGTGTGACTAATCTTTCTTCAGCAAAGAATAGACCCTGTTTGCCTAGAATTGTTGATGCCTGTTGTATATAAGTAGAGTTATCAGAAACATACCAGGACAGAGTGCCTTTAACCATTGTACAGAACAAGGAATTTGGGCAGGTGCAGCTCATCATGGAAGGGTTTCAAAAGCTGCATCTGCCCAAATTCCTTCTGCTATACAATGGTTAAAGGTACAGGCACTCTGTCCCAGGTTATATATCTGGTAACCCTATATATAAGGGAGGTGTATGCAGACCTTGCCTACAGAAAAGGTAGGGAGAACTGGTGCGCGTGCGTGTGTGCGCGTGTGTGTGCTGATTTTGCATTAAGAACTAGGCTGGTGGTTCTTGCTGTTCCCCTTTGTCCCAGGTTCCCCTCTTTAAAGTATAATCACCCCCTTTAATATACTGGGGGAAAAATATGATCAGTTGTTCTGGAATGTATCCAGCCTTTCTCCCATCTCCAAAAGCTTGTCAACTTATCCTCCAGCAGAAGTCGGTGAGGAAGCTACCTTGATTGGGCAACTTCATGATGTAAGACTCAGCCTCGCATTATTCCCAAATGCATCTGGTATCATTTCTGCCTCCGCACCATTTTTCAGAATGCTAAGCAACCATCTTTTTCTTTTCTCTTTTGGCTGTTCCCTTAAGACCCTTTTATGATAGAATTATAGCAGGGGGAAGAATTAAACACCTTAACCCAAATGTGTTCTGATTCTGCTGTCTTTCCATTCAGGCAGAATTCCCTCCAATAGCCTTGCTTGCAGAAGCAAAAGCCTGAAGGAGACTTGCCTAGTAGCTGTACGGTCCAAAGGCCAGTTAGAGCTCGTGGTGGAAGAGAACTAAGGATAAGACTCTAATCATTTGCAAGACGTTGCTTATGGGTGGCTCGTGAAAGCTGGCATTAGCTGTTCAGGGCTTCCTATGCAACACAGATAAAACTGTGTTTGTTTGGATTATGTAATTTTGCCCTTTTCCTGGCCCAGATAATTATTGAGGCTGGGGAATACTGACTGTGGGGCAACATCACAGATGATCTCATTCTGCTGGCATCAAAGGGATGGCTATGTCAATGCTGCAGACAGATATACCAGGAAAAATATTATTTTAGTATTATTCATAATAACTAGCAGTGATAGAGCACTTTTGAGTTTTCAGAACAACTCACACTAAGGGCGCAATCCTAAACTGAGTTAGGCCGGCATAAGCTAAGCCATCAAAGCTTGGCCAGCACAAGGGACAGTGTAAAGTATGTTTGGACCACTCTCTGAGTCAGAGAGGCCAGCACACAAACATGCACCATCCTCCCTGACTCCGAGAGTGGTCCAAACTTGCTTTACAGTTACCACATTAACAATGTATAGAGTGTATTTCTGATTAATTTAATGTTATCTAACCTCTGCTAACTGGGCAAGAGGCACTTTTTCAAGTGGTGTCCTCTTATATTTAAAGGGAGCAATTGTCCCTTTTCGCCCCAGCACAGTGTCTTTCTCGTGGCTGTTGCTGGTGGTGTCCTCCATTCTTTTAGATTGTGAGCCCTTTTGGGACAGGGAGCCATTTAACTTTAATGTTATTATTTGCCTGTAAACCGCTTTGTGAACTTTATGTTGAAAAGCGGTATATACATACTAGTGATTGATTGGTTATCTTCATTGAAACAAACAGTTCTTTTCTTTCAAAAATAAGGAAATTTCTAAGTGACCCTAAACTTTTGAACAGCAGTGTACTCCAAAACACAAGGTAGAGGCCTTTTTTCTTGGGGTGGGGGCTGTTGATCAGTACAGCCCTGTTGACAATCTCCTGTCTCACCAAGGAGGAATAGAGAAGGATTTATAAAGGTGGGGATACTTTCTACTTGGTCCCAAAGAAATCAACACATCTGGCAAAGAGATTCATTTCCACCTATTTTCAAATTAGCATGCTGTGGATTGAGCTGCCCATAAATTAGGTTGGTCTCAGCTTTCCTTTAGGGTCTGTACTTACAGGTCCCAGGCAGCCTTTTATCCAGGCACTGACCAGAACCAGACGTATTTAGCTTCAACAGGTTTGCTGTTTCGTATGCCATAAGATCTTGCCCCAATATCTTAGAAATTAGGAAACTGACAGCCCAATCCTTAAAAAAAAATTATTTCAAACCAATAACACATACATAACATACATATTCAGCACTAATATTAAAACATGCTAAAAATTCATACACATTAAAAATTACCTCTAAATTAACACAAGCGTAGAGCAGTATATCATCATTTCATCAAATCTTCTAAGCATTTAATCCCATCTTCATAATAATACCCATCTCTGTCACTCTTTTATCTTTCTTTTTTAATCCTTTTATCTATCCTTACTCTAATTTCTTCATATTAATTTATTGTAATTGTCTTTATTCTTCAAATCCACAAAGCATTATATCGTTTATTTCTCTTTCTTGCAGAAAGTGCATGAGTGGCTTCCAGTTGTTCATAAATGTATTTACTGACTTCTCCCTAAGCAAAATCATTAATTTGTCCATTTCTGCTCAACCCAAGATCTTTGTCCACGAATCTTAAAGTGATGGTATTCTCACTGCTGTTGTCTTATATGAAAATGTTTCAAAATTCTTTCCTATACAATCATATATCATACCAAACACAAAAGATTCTGCTTTCATTTGTATATTTACTTTAAATATTAACTGCAGCAGTGTATGTATCTATATCCAGTACTTCCTTACTTTACCAGAAGTCCACCACACATTGTAAAAAGTACCTTCACTTTTCTTTCATTTCCAACATCTATTTGGCATATGTTCGTACATTTTGGCTAATCTGCATGGAGTCATATACCATCTATATATCATTTTATAAAAGTTCTCTTTTAGGTACATATTCAGTGTAAACTTCAATCTTTTAGACCAGTGGTTCCCAATCTGTGTGTTGGGACCCAGCAGTGGGTTGCAAACCAATTTCAGGTGGGTCGCAAAGCACCTAGAGCAGCCATATTGAAAATATGGGAAGATGGGATCGTGGAAAGGGGGAGGGCTGTGTGGTTGTTTTGCTTGGGTCAAGGTTGCAAATAGGCTTTTTTTCTTTCTGATTCTCTTTGCAATTGGAAATGGCTGAGAAATAACCCAACTTCTTGCCGCAATCTCAGGAAAGCAGCAGGCTCTGGCGTCACAATGACGGCACGTCTGGCCATGACATCACTTCTGATGGGTCCTGGACAGATTGTCATCCTAAAAAGTGGGTCCCAGTGCTAAAAGGTTTGAGAGCCACTGTTTTAGATTTTTCCCATTAAAATATCATACCCCACATTTGTGGCCCACTGGCTCATACAATCTTTAACTTATTCACCTTCTATCTTATATTTCAACAACGATCTGTACATTTGGTAATCTCTTTGCCTTCTTCTTTACATAAACATGACTCCAGTAATGGTTCCTGTTGTTCAGTACCCTTGGATCTTTTGTATATTTTAAAACTCTTCACCAATTGTATTATAAGTATAAAAACCATTGGCAATTAAAACCTTCCTCTAATAACTCCTCTTTTGTCTTCATTTTACAAAAGCCTGGCATGCTGGCAGAGTACGTGCTCTGCTGGTGTCCAACTTGGATCGGATTGGGGCCTTACTTTTCTACTCCTCAAGAAATGTATGGTCTATCTACAGAATGGCTGGCACATTACTCCTAGAGAAGAACAGAGACACGCAATCCTAAACTGGAGGCTCTTGTGTGTTTCAAAACCTTTATTGGCATATAAATAAACTACAACAACCATAAAAACGATTATAACAATGATCAGGATAAATTAGAAGAATGAGCTTGAAACAACAAGCAAAATCATAAGCTGGAGGCTCTTATGCTGGCCCAGGAGTGCCGGCCTCCCTGAATCAGAGAGTGGTGCAAATGTGCTTTCCAGCATGTTTGCAACACTTGAGGTTAGGATTGCGCCCATTGTAGTTTAGGATGATAACTTTTCTTGCCTTGTCAAGAGGTCTGTGTACTTCAAGCGATGTGTGTGCTCCTTTACTGAGTGAAATTGGTCCAGGAACAGATTGTCATCCTACCTATTTTGTTGTTGATGGAATGTGTGTCTGTGGAAAAAGGATGTGTTCCTGTTAAATCACGGGGTGCGCTTGTACAACAGGAACATTACCCCGTATATTCAGGAGGCAGTTTGACAGTTCCATAGTTTCACAAGGTTTTACCATTTTGCTGCCTTTCTAATGCAGATAGGCTGAGTGGCCAACCCAAAACCACCTGTTAAGCCTGGGGCTATTTAGAGTAGTGCCGCCCCTTCTGTCTTCCTTTTAGCAATCCCCTGTTCTTCTCACCAGTCCAAAAGGGCTGTTTGGGCTGTGTGGACCACATCCACAGTTACATGCTACATGCAAATCTGTGAAATAATCCTCATTAGCGTTGTAAAAATTGAAAAATAGCCTTGGAAAAGTATGAGTGGGAGGGAGAGCAGGAAAAGAAGGGTTCTAATCTTTCCTTTGCCAGCTACCCAATGCTTATAATCTCTCCTAAACTTCCCACTGTGGGGTATCAGATGCAGAACTATCCTTGTAAACATAAATCTGGAACCTGGAAGGGGTGGGGAAGTAGCTTGGGGTGTGTGCTACTTATAGCAGGAAATGGCCAGTGGGGGGGGGGAAGTGTAAATTCCAGGCTGTCCCTCCCATGGCTGCTTCTCATAAACATAAAATTGGAGTTTTGTTCCATGCATTGCATATGACATGCAGTTTGCCTCTGAACCGGTGGGGTGTTCGGCATCTCTCCTTACATATGCCTTCCTTTCAGTACAGCGAAGATTGAACAAAAAAGCTAATTGTGGTAGCCATTTACTCTTCTGATAAGGGTTAAGAGCATTATACTCTTTTTTTTAATTCAATAAGCACCATTATGTAAGTTTCAAATGGAGAGATTGCATCTTCAGGAGGTGCTGTTCTCTATAGTTTTTGTTTCCAGAAAACCCTGTGCGATGACTTTATGCCATGATTTTTCTGAGATAAGAGTCTCTCTCTCTCTCTCTCTCTCTCTCTCTCTCTCACGCTACTACTACTACGACTGTCAGTAGGCACTAACATTATACTAAATATTATGGGTTATTAGTCATGTTAAAATAATGTTTGCTGTATTTGTTCATTGCATCAGTTAAACAAAAAACCTTGACGAACGTGTCCTGATTTTTCAGAGCCTCCAGTGATTTAATGTGAAGAGGGAACGTGGCTATCCTGGTGGGAGGAAAGAATGCAGGACTGAATTTCTTCTGCACCACTATCTTGTCTTTAGATTTATCAGTGACATTTGGGGCTTTTATCCTTGAGCCTCATCCAGATATGTCACCCTGGAAAGAAAAGCAACAATCCAGGTTATTAAATGGAAATATTTTTTCTATGTCCTGGATCTGTTCTTACTTCAGGATCCTGTTGTGCATCTGGATCTTGTTGCTGCTTGTTGTGTTGCTTTGCTGGCCGTGCTGCCAGGCAGCAATGTGAGTACCACAAGACACCTCCTCAAGTACCACCAGTGGTATGAGTATGAGTACCACTGGTTGAGGGATGCTATTCTAGAAGAAACCAGATCAGGACATGTACCCAGAGGTTTAACTGCTTTTTCAAGGATTCACTTGCATGGCACTGCTGCCATATTTAAAGGTTTATCATTTTGTGAGCAGGGTCACTCATGCAGGTTATTAGCGCCTGATGGTTGCCTCTGAGTTTGGTCAGGTTATGGTTGCATTGTAAGGATGTTTGAGATTGGTCTTGCTAATGCAGCGTTGTAGGAAGACCACCTGGAAAAGCAGCTCCTACACCACCGCAGAAATGTCTAAATCAGTGGTTCTCAAACAGAAGTTAGCACTGGGACCCACTTTTTAGAATGGCAGTCCAAGACCCACCAGAAGTGATGCCATGGCCGAAAGTACCATCGTTGTGATGCCAGAACCTGCTGCTTTCCTGAGATTGCAGCAAGAAGTTAGGTTATTTCTAATAGACCAATGGGCTATTGGTCATTTTCCAATAGCAAAGTGAATCAGAAAGAAAAAAAAAGCCTATGTACAACCTTGACACAAGCAAAACAACCACACAGCCCTCCTCCTTTCTAGCATCCCATCTTCCCATATTTTCAATATGGCTGCTCTAGGTGCTTCATGACCCACCTGAAATTGGCTTGTGACCCACTGCTGGGTCCCAACCCACAGATTGGGAACCACTGGTCTAAACTGAACTATCAAACTGAAAATGAAAATGTGCCAGTATCCCAACTCCACCAACATTTTCAGCATCACTATTAATTGTTTGAATGTAAAATTCTGATTTTAAAATTTAAAGTAGCATTGTAAATGCAAGCCTTTATCTCAAAATACAAAACGCAAGTGTTTTTGAGATGTGTCTTGATCATTTCCAGGCATTTGGTACAAAATTTCATATGCAGTCAGCTTTCAAATACTAAATACCATTGTGTGTCTCTATCAAGTGTTATCAAATACTAGCACTATTGCACGTTAAACAGAAAAATACTACTTCGTGTCATCTATTAAATATTGTCAAATGCTATGCATCATTGCACATCAGCTAAGAAACATCAAGTGCCAGTTATTATGTATTGAAATAGAATATCACAGGTTGTCAATTGTAGCAGATATGAAATATTCTCTGAATCTTTAGGATTTGCTAAGGGAGATTTTGAGAACAGTTTGTTGTAGCATAGTCATTTCAGTTCTATGCCAAACCAACTTTTTTTGTTGCTTTATAATGTCTTTAAATGGAAATTGTATAATTTCAAATTTTCCACTGCAAATATGATTCTGCAGATTCTGCATGTACTACAAACAAGGAGGTATTAGATACACACAGTCTATCATTTTGGAGGACAATAAAACCTCTGTAACCTAGAACTTCTTCTTGGAGTTCACTATGTGGGTCTCAAGTCAGGACACCAAATTTAGTAGTTGCATGATGTATTCAATAAATTATCTAAGAGCTTAATCCTTAACTGGAGTTAGGCTGGCATAAACTAAGACAGCAAAGTTTGGCCAGCACAAGGGCTACCATAAAGTGTTTTTGGACTACTCCCGGAGTCAGGGAGGATGGCTCATGTCTGTATGGTGGCCTCTCTGACTCCGAGAGTGGTCCAAACATACTTTACAGTGTCCCTTGTGCTGGCCAAACTTTGCTGGCTTAGCTTATGCCAGCATAACTCAGTTTAGGATTGCACCCTAAATCAATTGAGCATATGGGTAAACAAGGTCATACTGTCACATAATGATCTTAACTAACGTTGTGTGGCGTGAACTCAATAATCATGCTTGTGCCACATAAAATTGTGTCGGCGCCTGGGAATAAGTCCCTTCTGGCAAAGGGATATGGGTAGACAGTGGCATTGATGCAACAAGGCATGTCAGGAAGAGGGATGACATTGCTAGCTGGGGAATGATCCTTGGTAAAAGCTGAACTGAGAAGGGAGTGCCTGGCAGAGGAGGCTTGGGGAATGCCATCCAAAGCAGCTGCATTTGGGAAACTGATAACAATGCAGTGTGTGACAGTGCCTCAACGGGAGTAATGTGGCCCTTTGGGGTGCCGTGACACATTTGAAGGAGGCCACAGCCTGAAATAATATAAAGATTTTAAATAAGATTTATAAACCAAACATAATATAAGATTTTATGTTAATAATAAAAACTTATTATTAAAGTTAAACTCCAACCTCAGTCTGGTGTCTTCTTTGGGGGTGGTGCAAGGGTAATAGGCTACCTTAGAATGCCAGATGCATGGAAGTGGCAGCGAGAGACAAATATTTGGTTGTCATGTGTGCTCCCTGAGGCATCTGGTGGGCCACTGTGAGATACAAGAAGCTGGACTAGATGGCCCTTGGCCTGATCCAGTGGGACTGTTCCTATGAGTACATGTCTGAAGAGAAACATCTGAAGAGAAATGCAGTGCAGAACCTTGACTGGCCACCAATGTGTTTACCTCAGAATGTCAGGTGCACGGGAATGGCAACAGGATACAGGCAAGTTGGTGTCTTATGTGCTCCCTGAGGCATCTGGTGGGCCACTGTAAGATACAGGAAGCTGGACTAGATGGGCCCTTGGCCTGATCCATCAAGGCTTTTCTTATGTTCTTATGTTTCTCTGTTCATTTTATATCCTTGTTTGACAGGGGCACCCTGGAACCTGAGCTCCTAAGGGGACCATAAAAGGTTAGAGTGGTGGCAGCTCTATCTGAAGCTCTCAGGCCACTGTAGGTGCAGTGGTAGCCAAATGGTTACTGTTGCATCCTACAGAAGCCGGGAATTTCCTGGAGGTACCTCAGGAGAAGAGGACATTTGTGTCTCGCCACAAAGACTCCTGGGAGCTGTGATTGGGGTCTTTTGTGGCTTTTCTGGCTTCCCCCAGCAGAATGCAAACTGCTGTTCATCCTGGGGGGCAGGATCAGGAGGGGACTGAATCAAGCCCGCGAGCTGGAGTTTGGAGCCCCCTCCATTATCCTATTTTATTTTATCTGTTCTGTAATGATGGATAACTAGATGGACTCAAATTCTACATGCAATATGTTTCTGCATAAACTTGAACAAATATTGTCTTGGCACCTGATGTGTTTATTTCTGGTGATGGAGGACATGCACGCTTAGATTGGTTATATGATTTTTTCTTGATTGAAGTAGTTTACGGCTGAGATTATCTGCAGTCTTCCCATTCCTCCTTCTCCCCAGGATAATTTTTAGGCTGTCCTGTTGCTCAGTTACATTTCCTGGAGTGATGGATTTTTAAAAAGGTGCCACTTGGCAAACTCTGGTGCCTGAGATAATTATAAAATGCCAGGGGTTGAACCTGCCGGCAAAGCACAAGTTTGTCCACTGAGCAACGGCCCCTCTCCAAATAATCCTTATCCAACTGGGTTGACCGGATTATCAAAGCAATCCAAATAGTGCAAATTAGCATTTAGTAGCTCAGTTTTGCATAACTTATCCTGTTCTCCTAGATTTAACCATTGTGGGAAACAACCATTGGGATTGTTGTGCAGTTCTCATAATTGGAGCAATACTTTATTCTTTGCCTGTGTCAATAGCCGGTTGTAGAGTAAGGCCAGGTAGGAGCCAGGCACAGCACATACTGTTGTTGCCCAGACAGAATAATAGCCTGGCTGGGAGCCTTTATAATTCTTCTGGGTAAAGGGGAAGGCCCTGGTAGATTTGGACCATGACTGCATCATGTGGGGAAGGTCACTGTTAAATCTTCCGCCTCCTCCCGCACACAGACACACAGAGTGCACACCTAGCCCCATGCTGGAATAGGAAGGCCAGCTGGCCGGCCCCAGATCCAGCATGGGGCTGGGACTGGCTGCTGTAGTGGTCCAAATAGGGCTGGTGGCACAAAATTGGTGGCACAAATCCAAGCAGCCTGGATTGGGACCAACTGGGCTGAGGGTTAGTATCTGACCTAAGTGCCAGATCCTGGCTCCACTCCACTCCCCGGGCTGGTTAGCCCACGGGGCACACCGTCCTCTCCTTGTTCTGCCTGCCCCACCCCATTCTGCCTCCTTCCGCCCTCCTCCCCCCTCCTCCATGCTGGCCAAGCTCGGCTAACTTTACCTGGGTGCTGCTGTGCCCGGTAATTGGTGCAGAGAAGCCAGCACATCTCTGTAGGCTGGCCTATCCTTCTTGAAAGTCATTGCCTATGTGCAACAACACTGGGCCGGCACAAGGGATTTGTGCTGGTCCAGGGTGCTGATTGTATTGTACCCACAGAGACACTGGCACAATGGACTTGATCTGGATTTCCCCCAGTGATCCTATTAGCCATGGTGGGGAAAACCTATAACCACTCAAATGAACCCTGTATGTTTTTCTTTCCATGATTAATACTAGGTTGGTGTGGGTGATGGGGAATGGATAAAATTGCACTGAAGAATCAATATGGGTTGAATCTTGTTCTCCCATCTCACAACCCCATCCTAAATTTCCAGCCCATGGCTGCTTTTAGCAAAAGAAAGGAGGAAAAAAAATTCAATCCTACATCTCTGACATCACATCTTGTTTAATCCAGGCTAGAGTATGACACGATCTGTACAGGACTTCCTTCCTTAGGGCCTCTTTGCACATTATATTTTCTTAGATGTATCCTTAAAATGCTTTTGTGTATGTCTACAAAAAATGTGAGTGTTGGAGTTAGCCATAGAAAGTCACAAGGGTGCTTCTAGATTTGGCATGATGAGAACCAAATTATGGCTGGAACGCTGAACAGGGTTGGCTGTCTTCTGTTTGGCAGTTAAGAATCAAAATTCGTTTTGGCCTATAAACCAATCTGTGATTGGATGGAATAGTGGCCAGGTTCTGTGATAAAGCTGATCTTTCAGGGAGAGACCTCTTGTTCATCTCATTTTTTCCCCAGTAGCTCTTGTTTATTTTGCTGTTCGTGCTTGACTATTGTTCTGTTGAATTTGCCTGCTTTTCTCTTGCTGGTTTCTCTTTCTTCTTGGTAGGGTTTTTCCCCCCAGCATTCAGTGATGGTTTATCTCTTGCTCTTTATCTCTGATAATCATCCTTCTTCTAGTTTCCCTTCAGGGGAAAAAACCATTAGAGAAAATAGAAAGAAATGTTCTCCATGCAACAGATGGAAAAAAAAATATTTGATTTGTTAAAAAAAATTATCTTTGTTCAGTTATCTTTATTTAGGCCACAACCAGAAAAGAATAGAAATTACAAAGAAAATGGAAAGAGATAATGTGAAGTTTATTTAGATGGGAACATGTCTGCTGTGTGTTGTTATTGTGCAGCACATAGCACTACGATGCAATGTTAAATAACCAGAGGAACACCCACCAGGTAGGGAGAACCTATGGTGAAATGTGTGATATGTGTAGCCCAGTGCAGAGGGCAAAATGTAGCCCTTGAAGTGACATCACAACAGGAAATGACATCGGAGTTGTATTTTTGTCTTCCCCCTTTTCTGGCCATAACTTTTGATAGAGTAAAGATATTATATTCTGGTTTGTTTCATTGCATTCTGTATTAAATTACCTTTCCAATGATATATAACATGATGGCATTATTCAAACATACCAAGGTTTTCACAATTTTGGCCCCTAGTGTCAAGCTCAGCTTGTTGCCCCCCCCAAGCTTGTTGCCAGGTGCAATTGCATCCTCCTGCACTTCTTTAGCTACATCCCTGGTTCAGTGGGTGGAGGAGGAGAAAAGCTGTTGCCCACAAGCCTGGAGAATGTGAGTACACAAGATGCCAGCCTGTAGTGAAGAACAGGATTGGGCCATAAGGTTCCTTGCTGTGCTGTGATTTTACCAATGCACGTGAGATTTTGGGCTCATCAGTGACCTGAAAGAGGAAAAAATGAGAAAAAGGCAAGGCCTGAAAACTGGCAAACTGTTCAGGTTGCTGTGCCTGCACAAAGTCTGAAAATAAAAATTGGAAGCATGGCAGATTGCTAAATCATTATCAGTTCGTCTTTGTAAACAAGATCAGAAAATGTGAAACCTCCAAGTCTGGGAAGAAATTCAGATGGGGAGCATTTCAGAAGTTTCCCTGTGCCTAGACACACACTTGGCGACGTATTGGGATGTTAAAAATAGTAATGTTATGAAGTCAGGAATAAAAGAATACTGAATGGGATTTCTACGTCTGTAGAAATTTCATTTAGCCAACTGTTTAGGGATTTGTTAACTTCATCAGCTGCGCTTGAGATGGATGCCACTGGAATGGTTCTTTAGACTGGATCTATTTAGGGTCAGGCAATGATAAACCACATCATTCCCTTTTGATTTCTTTGTTTAAAATAAGACAATATCAGGAATGGAAGTTCCTGATTAGATTGCAGCATCACGGGGTTAACGCTTTATCCCCATGCCATCTCCTGATAAAAAATGCTCCCTTTGAGGCTATCTGTGCCCATGGTGTCTTTGATGCTAGATAAATGGTAGCTGGGCTGGAGTGGTTTTCATTGAAAAAATGACGTGGGGAAATAGTTAATTCTCCCTCTACTAGTGCCCAGATCTCACTCAAGCCCTGGCACCAGGTTGCTGCTAAACAGAAA
The DNA here is from genome assembly GCA_029204185.1 of Lerista edwardsae. Classification (NCBI taxonomy): domain Eukaryota; kingdom Metazoa; phylum Chordata; class Lepidosauria; order Squamata; family Scincidae; genus Lerista; species Lerista edwardsae. The sequence goes on along the minus strand of JAJKFI010000051.1, from coordinate 4,468,922 downwards.
GGTGGAAAGGGAATGAAGTGTTTAACATCCCATCATCTAGTCTAACCCTGAGTTGACAGAGAGCTGTGCAATGTACTGGCTATGAGTGCGCATGAATCAGGAAGTCTCCAGTCTGGCCTCTATCAATCTTTGGAGCAAGCCGACCTCTGTCTGTCCCACACCTGCGGTATGAGTGAATGCTTTGAACATTCTAAAGCACTATGTAAGTGTTAAGTGTTATTTTTCTTGTATTTAATGAGTCATTTGTAGTTGGGAGCCAGCAAAAACAATCTGTAGATTGGGCACTTAGCTCTTTTTATGACACAAGGCAAAACCTTTCCCTTCTCTGTGTTTGGGTTGCAGCTGGAATCCATTTCAGGACTATCTGGCTCAGTGCAGGTGGTACGAGCATGCTGCCTGTGCTTTTGTCGCAAAAGGTGCCGTTAGTCACCTCCAGCGCTGGCGGTAAGCCCTCACCACCAGTATTGAAAACCTACCCTCGTCTTATCTGTGAGATCACCTTATAGGTGAGTATCTATGGCACATCAGGAAGAGCAGCAGGGCTGCAGGCTGGCAGGCTAGCAAGTCCATGCCAGAGCAATGCATGCACAGGCTGGGAACAGGTATTCTTAGCATGTAGTATCAGCCATAGGGAGAGGGCATGAAAGGCCCTTTTATTACAATCAGCTTGAGCCATCGCTTGGTATGGGCTGGAGAACCAGAAAGAATCCACAAAGTGTTGAGGGGAAGCTGAGGGGCCACAGCAAAAGGAGTCAGGTCAGGGAAGAAGTCAGGTGTTTGGAGAAGCAATCATTAACCAGTCAAAATCCTAACCTGGGCAGGAAGACTTTATGGCCCCTTCTGCTGAGGTGAGCCAGTGGCCAGGCTAATTGGGAAAATAGTACCTGGGAACCTTTTCTTGCCAAGGGTGAAGCTCCAACCTGTAGACCTGGCTGGGGGCTCACCACATGGCGCAGGTGAAAGCCAAAATTCGATGGCTTCCCGGTTCTTGCTCAAGCAGCTCCTCCCATCTTTCATGTCTCCTATTCATTCAGCAGGCCTTGTAGAGGAGACCTCCCTGACAGCACCCTGTAAGTGGGAAGAACGAAACGCGTGATAGTTTTGCAGGTGAAAGAGAGAGGCAGTTTTGGGACTTCTTGTTGTGGCTCTTCCCCAATTACTTAAAAAAAAATAACAGGGCTAAAAAAGTTAAGACAACATATCTCTCCTGTAGTCTGGTGTCTTTGAAGAATACTCTGTGAAGTTAAAAAAATAATTGAGACAGAAAAGGGCTAAAGAGCCTGGAAATGACTTTTGAGCTGGCACCCGACAGGAGTTGGACTTGATCAAATGAGGCCCTTCTGTCCATAAGACCTGCTAGTGTCAGTCTTGCTTCGCTTCTTGACCAGAAGCATAATGCGGCCAAGAGCTGTTGCTGACACTGTGCACATGATGGAGATTCTCAAAGCAGTGCAGACAGGGACAGCAGATTCAGCTTCTAGAGGGGGAGAAGCGTTTTGGGTAGAGTGGGCTTTTCAGGTGCGTGATAGTACACTAGTGTTGGTCAAGGATTAGGAAAGGGTGCTGCTGTCACACCTGCAGAATGGCATGATATTCCTAAGATGGGTGATAAGATTGACAAGAGCTTGAAGACTTTGCATCTTAGAAAGCCAGTGTGAAGGAGTGGTTAGAGTGTTGGGCTACGGCAGGAGAGACCCAGGTTCAAATCTCCATCTAGTCATGAAGCTCGCTAGCTGACATTGTCTACTTACAATCTTGTGGGCTAGCCTACTTGACAGGGCAGTTGTGATGATATAATGGTGCGAGTCTGAGGAGCGACAGGGCACACATCAGGAGGTGAGGAGGAGGACAGCACCAGGTGCCACCCCCTCTCGCCTCCTGACATGCCTCCTGCCCTCCCCTGTTCTGCACCTTGCCCCAATCTACCCTGCTACTGATTTTCCATCATTGGTGGGCATTCCTCTGGCTGCCGGTGAGGGCTGGGCCTTGGCGACCTGTTTGGTGGCAGTCCAGAACTATGTGGCTCTGAGTACTTTTTCAGTGCCTTTTGCAATACTGAAAAGCGCATTCCACCAATGGAACACCAGTTCTGCCAATGGAGCCCATCACTAGGATTGGACCGTAGCTTCCTACCAATGCAGTTCCAAAGCTGTCAATTGCAGCCAGGGATTGTAGTGACTTGTGCAGCTCTGCATTTCCCAGTGCTTGAGCTGAGGAGTGGGCTTGCTGGTGAAGTGCAGTATAACTGCTGATGGCCCTTTAAGGCAGGAGGGTCTTTAGGGTGGGACTGCTGTTTGCCCCCACTGAACATTTGCAAGGCTGCAACCTCTGGGGAAGGGACGTGGTGGTGCAGCGGGTTAAACCGCTGCTGCTGGGCTTTCTGACTGGAAGGTTGGGAGTTCAAGACTGCGTGATGGAGGGAGCTCCTGTTGCTTGTCCCAGCTCCTGCCAACCTAGCAGTTTGAAAGCACCTAAATGCAAGTAGATAAATAGGGACCACTTCGGTGGGAAGGTAATGGTGTTCTGTGCGCTACGGGGTAGAGTCATGCCGGCCACATGCAACATATGGTTAGCCCCACAATTTTAAAATCCACCCTTTGTGTTACATGATAGGATTTTGAAAAGAAGACTCTTTAGAAAAGATAAGCACATTCAGTTGGTGTGATGGGTAGCACTGAAAGAGCAAGAAACCAAGCTCAGCCAGGCGCCCTTAATGACCCGCCAAGGTCAAAGCAACCTGTAGGTTTGAGCCATTAACTCAATATCCTACTGAGTGCGAGTGCCTGAAGTGGCTGTTAATCCCTTCTTTTGATTTCCATCTCAGGTGTTTCTTTCAATTGTGTTATTTATTTCATGTGTTCTCTATCATCCCCCCCCCCCCGCCACAAGTTGTTGTAGAAAGGCAGCGTGGGTGACATAGGAGGGCTGGGAGGATGTTGTGCTCAGTGCCTTTTCTGGCTTTTCTTCCTGCCTGTTTCTAATTTCAGGGATGCATCATTGTTCTGGATCAGATTTGCTCTTCATTTGTATTTGACAAGGTGTCTTAAGATTTGGGCTGTGGCCAAGGGAAATAAGCAAGCAGGCAGGCAGACAGGGTCCTATTCTAGTTAGGCCAGTGTTTCTCAAAGCATAGGTCAGGGTACACTTGGTGGGTCATGACCTGACGTTAGGTGGGTCATGAAAAGCTGGGAGCAACCAACTTGGAAACTGCAGACTTACTCTTGTTATATATTGTGTTAACAGTTTGAATTTTTTAAACTGTGAGTGTTAACAGTCTGAGTTTTTAGTTCAGTGTTTTTACATAATGTTTTGTCCTAATTTGCTTTCTGTCATGGTTGTGCAGTTGGTGCAGTCCAAGAATGCCAGCTTACGTTCTAGGAGTGTCATTTGATTGTGTCTCAATGATGGCGCTTCCTGCTTTATGATGTCACGGCTATGACATCACTTCCAGGTTAATGATATTTCTGGTATGCCCCAAGACAAGGGCCTTTCTAAACAGTGGGTCCTGGTCTAAAAAGTTTGAGAACCACTGTGATGAGGTGTCTTAAGATCTGGGCTATGGCCATGGGATGCAAGCAAGCGAGAAAGCAGGCAGGCAGGGTTCTATTCTAATTAGGCAATTCACCCATTTGTGGGGGGAGGCATTTTGGCAACATTTGGGGCAGAAATAAGATGGAAGGTGAAAAGGGGGCCTTATAGTAGTGGCCCCAGAAGTAATCAGAACCAATACTACATCGTCACATAGTCCAGAAGGGACTTGGGGAGGGGGGAATTGGTCACTCCCAACACCCAAAGGAGCAGCATTTCCACTGTCAGTGGAAGGAATGCCACCATTGCTATAAAACTGTGGAAACAGCAACTGATGTTTGTTGAACTTGAAGGGTGTTTGCGTCTGTTTCTATGCTGCTTTTGTAACTCTACCCTCTAGCTGACATTTCTACCAAGATAGTTAACCACAACCTTAATTTCAGTCCCCTTCCCTGAATTTTCACCTTTCTTATTAGTAGGCTTCTAGCTCCCTTTTCCCTAATCTGAAATGTATGGGGAATAGGGAGAGGCACTACACATGCTTAGAGGCACACTTGTCATTACTCTGTCATGCTTTCTGCTGTGTCATTTCTGAGATGAGTGTGGTTGGCTTCTGAACCATTTTCTACCAAAGATGTGTTAGAGCACCGTTGGGAGAAATGTAATCTCCAGTGCATAATTGATAGGAAAATTAAGCAGCGCAGAGGGTTCGGCGATACCACTCTGAAAATACTTGCACTGTCATGTTCTCCCTCATGAGGCGAGATCTTGGTGTGTGTGTGTGTGTGGGAAAGCGCATGGTTTAATAATTGCCTTGGAACTGCAGTTTTCATTTCCAATAACATGTTGATGGCTTTGCCCCTCCTGTTTTGAGACACAACACTGATGCTGCGAAACATTCTGTTCACTCATCCTGATTAGCAGTGAGCAGCGATTAACCATTAGGGCCAAGGCTCTTGTTACACTTCAGCATCCTAATGAGGTAAAAGACAGCTCTGCCTTTCATGTGAAGGGCGAGAGTTGCATGGTCTGCCTTGAACATTTAGCTGAACCTCCACAATGCTCTCTCTGTTAGAAGACAATTGATTGTGGGGAGTTTCTTTCTAACTCACATTTCTAACTTTGCACCTAAATGGGTTCTTAATGAGAACGTCAGCATTATCCTCATGTTGTCTACGCTTGTCACTTCTCAACAAGGTGATCCTGTGGTGGATTGATCTCCATGGAAATGCAGCAGTCCTGCATAGGGATCTTGTATCCTTCAAGACAGGGTAAGGAGATAGTTGTCCTCTTGCCCTGGAGTAAGCCCCAGCAGCTGCTATGGGACAACTCAGATCTGCACCAGCTCAATTGCTGGTGCAAGTCTGCATTGACCCAGGAATGTGGAACAGGCCTGGAAAGGGGGTCAGGGTTCAACATGCATCACTACCACTCGTCCTACCCCTTCCCAAGACTGATCTTCCCTCCTCCCCACCCATAAGAAGGGGAAGTAATTCTAGGACACCATCATTCTCTGCTTCAGCATCCACTTCAATGGGCGTCATGTAAAAGTCTAGATTGACCTGGAACAGAACAGAGACTAAAGTGATCTTTGTCTGTTCCCTGGAGGCTTCTATGGTATGCTGCAAGTCAGGTCAGATCTGTTAGTTGTTTTAGCTGAAGCCATAACAACATCAGGTATATTGTAGGAACCTGCCAATATTTTGGAAGATTGCAAAAATATGCCAAAGCCAATTACGGCTGGGACCTGTCTTCCCAGATTGTACCCTTGCTGTATTACTGAAGTGGTTTTGCAAGTCAGAAATGAGAGGACTTGAGAGGCGGAATATGTGCATTCCTTTTTCAAGGCAAATAGGAAAGAAAAATAGACCTGGAGACTGGGGTTTTGTGGAAGAGCCAAACCGGAATAATACTGGGTGATGCCACTGTGGTTGGACTGTATTTTACTGTACGCATATTGAATTTATAGACTTGGTGCAATCCAAACGTCGAGGGAGGCCAGCACAGGCCCCCTGTGCCAGCTCAGGAGTGTCGCGAATGTGCCATTTATCCCCTTTCCCCCATCTGAGCATGCAGAGTGGAATGCTGGCCGGGGTGTGCGTGTGCTGCTTGGAGAAGGAAATGACCCTCCTCACTTTTAGGACTCAATCCTAACCAGTTTTCCAGCATTGACATAACTGTGCCAGTGAGGCATGTGCTGAATCCTGCAGTGGAATAGTAGTCATGAAGGCCTCCCTCAAGGTAAGGGAAAATTTGTTCCTTTACCTTGGAGCTGCATTGCTCTTACACTGGTGCTGGAAAGTTGGTTAGGACTGCACCCTTAATCATGCGGTGGGTGAACTTGTCAGGCATCCAAACCAGCCCAATTTCATTGACGTGAGTGAATGAACCTGTCTTACCTGGCGGGTGATCAGTGTTGAGTCCATCCCAATGTGATCTGAATTGGGTGTGTACATTTACCTATACACCTAGGAGGGAGATCCATTTCTGGTGGTGGTGAAGAGAGCACCCCAAACCCCAATGCTCATCGATCTTCCAAGCACCTCCTGATTCCTGAGGCGGCATGCCAAATGCACTCCACCAGTCTGCTACCTGAGGCAACTGTTTCAGTTGGCCTCATGGATGGCCTCACCCTGCTTCCAAGAATTGTACGCCATTAGTGAAGTTGTTTGAAACATTAATTTCTGTTGTCTCTACTGATTCTGTTGTTAATCAATTTCATTTGGCAAGTCCAAATACTTGTATTATGGGGGGAAGAGAAAAAATTATTCCTGTCACTTTCTCCCCACTACATATAATTTGAAAGATCTCTGTAATCTCTTGCTGAAGAAGACCCTTTCCCCCAAATTAAAAACCACGAACCAATTAGCCTTTCCTCGTCAGGAAGGAACTTTCAGCCCCACGCTCCTTTCGACTGCACTTTTCTGCACCTCTCCCGCTCTACAATATCTTTTCACAAGAAAGGCAGTACGACTGTACACAGCATTCTAAATGCAGCTGTATCATAGATTTATGTAAAATACATTACAATACCAGCAGTTTTATATTCAATCCCTTTCCTAAGAATTCATAGCACAGATTTGGCGTTTTGTCGCATACAGTCGCCGCATATTGAGTTGACGATTTCATTGAACTCTCCACCACGATCCGGAAATCTTTTTCCTCATTAGTCACTGTCAGTTGAGATGCAGTTTTGCTGCATTTTGCTTGTGTGTGTGTGTGTGTGTGTGTGTGTGTGTGTGTGTGTGTGTGTGTG
>JAJKFI010000051.1:4404020-4452989 GCA_029204185.1 Lerista edwardsae | reverse complement strand
ACACACACACACACACACACACACACACACACACACACACACACACACACACACACACACACACACAGGACCAGGGGTGTAAACAAAGTATGGCAGAAACTGGAAGTGTCTCCAGCAGGGCTCCAGCAGGCATTCTGAGGCATGAGATGGTCATGTGTGACCTCCCCACATCTCAGAACATGAGGTCCAACCACAGATTTCATTATCTGCAGTTTTTGGCATTTGCGGGTGTTCTGGGAATAGAAACCCTATGGATGCTTTGGGTGGCAGCTTAATATATGTTCATATGTGCCTACCAGAGACAGGACCACCTGTGATGTCCATCGCAGTTCCAGAAGTTCCAGTTGTAGACCTCGCTCAGTTCCAAGCACATTCACTTGGTAGTGGCACTGTGATTGTCGGTGCACCAGCATGGCTGGCTTGTTTGCTTATGAAGCTGGGCAAAGCAGCCTTGTTGAGTGACAGGCCGGGGGAGTGGTGAGCCACGGTGCTCAGATTGCAAATAATTCTGTTCCCGTCTCCATGCATAATTAAAAGCGAGCCCCACACTTTGTCAAGCACTCCTCCTTGGGAGCTGGCCAGTTAAGATCCTTACGTGGCAGCGCTAGAGAGCTCCAAAATATCTCGTTTTGCCTCCTTTTATTTGCGGCTGCAACAATCAGGCTTTTGACACTTTTTTCCCTTGGTGTGAAAGCAATTGTGTGTGTGTGTGTGTGTGTGTGTGTGAGAGAGAGAGAGAGAGAGAGAGAGAGAGAAATGCCACCTCTGCCCTGTGGGAAGTGAAATGATGTCATGTCCCAGTTCAGAACCGTTACAGATGTGTTTGTCTTCACTTGCCAAGTGGGCAAGCAGAAATAGCATTTCCCTGCTGACTGAGTTGGTGGTATTTCCTTATTAGTACTGAGTCATTAGCCCTGTGTAGGCAACCAAGATCCGAGTAGAATCTGTGCATGTGGAAGGAAGCAAGATCATGTCTCCTGGTCTGACCCCGCTCCCTCCACATCCTGATTGTACCTTGTGTACTGCTTAGGCATGCTGTATTTTTTTTTTGGCACCAGCTGTACCCAAATATTAGCTATCTGCACAGGGCTGTAAAAGATGGGTGTACATTTCAAAAAAATCCTGTGGAGAAGCCTGATGGGCAGCAGATTTCGGACTGACAGAGAGAGGTGGTGCTAGCCACTAGCTTAAGTGACTTTAAAAGGAGATTAGTCAAATTCATGGAGGGCAGGTCTATCTGTGGCTATTAGTCAGGATGGTGATATACTCCCTTCAGATTCAGAGGCAGTATGCTGTGTGTGTGTGGGGGGGGAGGTACATACAGGAGAGTCTTCCTAGTTGGGGGGGGAATTACAGGAGAGGTTTCCCAGAAGCATTTGCTTGTCCACTGCAGAATGTAATGGTGAACTGTTGGCATGTAATGTGTGAAGCCTACAGGAATCTGAAGCTACGCAACAAAATGAATTTGTATAGATTCAGCGTTCCGGTTCTTTGTCTAATGGCAATTTTTTTTTTGGTACAATGCTTGCCCTTGATTGGAGACTCTGGTTCCAGCAGAACCTCAGACGAAGATCCATTGTGTGGGCAATGTTTGGTTTCTCTGCGTTGTTCAGTGTGGGCTGAAACACCCTCTCAAGTGCCTGTGTCTGAGACTCTGCTGCTAAGATTGGCGGTTGCTGCTGGTTCCCTTCCTTAGCCTACATTACTTTTTCTTCTCCCCTCCTCTCCCATCTGCTGTTGTATTCATGACAATCATTTGGTGCAAGGTATAATTTTCTTGCCTGTTGGAGGTATATTGTGACAGCATAGCTTTGTTTTCTACCAGACTCAATGAGATGTTCTCCTCTCTTTTTGTGTTTCATTATGCTTTCTACTTTCTATCAAACGCAGGTTCAATGGAGGCAGGTGACATGTGGGAATCCGTTGAATTGTTGGATTTGATGTATTTGGGGGGTGTCTAACTCAACCAGTCCCATTAGTTTGCTTCAAACAAAATAAAGAGCAGAGATAGTAAAGGGGTTAAAAGAAAACACAGTTTCAAATATGTACATTTGCTGTTGGTAGTACATGTCCTAGACTTTGAAACAGGGACCCCTAAAACTATTCCCTTAGTATGGGTGTGACAGCTCATGCCATGGCCAACCATTTATTTATTTATTTTTATATGAAGAATTTATACCCCGCCTTTCCCATGCCGAAGTAAATGCCCAAGGCGGCTTCCATGGGCAGGCTAGTCTAAACCACCATATTTTCAATGGAGTTTTTACAAATATACAATATTCTTGTGGTCCGCCAAATCCTCAGTTCTAGATGTAGCCTTCACAGCGTGCAGTTGGCAGAGCTCATTTAGGAACGTTCTGTGCATGGGGAAGTCTGAAAAGATAGAGGAGAAAGGAAACCAGGGCAGGGACATAGCTCCATAGTTCTTGGATGACAAAGGTAAGGGTCTGAGCCAAGCCTTTTGGACAATGCATTGACCCCCAGTGTCCTGCAGGTGGCGTTGTACCCATTTCCTAACACAAGCCACCTTCACAACTTGATTTTTTTGTTATGTATCTGTGAGTGTGTGCCCATACTGATAATGGCTTTAGTCCAGATTTGTCTGGGTTTCTTCCCAAAAAATCCTAGCTTTTGTAGTTTGCTGAGAGAGCTGAGAATTTTCTTAGAGATCTTTAGAGGTTTCCTCACATAGCTGCATTTCCCAGGATTCCTTGGGAACAGGCTTTGTGCTAGTTTTCAGGGACCTCTCAGACACAAGCCCTGCAGGACTCCCTCTTTGCATATATTACACAATCATGCACATGTGCTCACCAGCTTCCCCTTCCCCTGTTTACCAGAAACTGTGAACAGAGGAGAGTTGTCCTTTGTGGCATTCATATATTGGTGGCATGAAGGAGAACTGCCATCAGTCTCCTGCCCAGAACCTGGGCTGTCGTGGGCTAGAAGCAGTGATGTCATGCAGGGGGTACGCAGGGGTACGCGAGTACCTGTTTCTAGGATTACAGCTGGCCCCGCCCATTCGCCCGCCCACTCGTCGACTCCGCCCTCTGCAACGTTTGAATTTCCTGCATGTTTGAGTTGCCTGCATGTTCTCAGAGCCAGGCAGGCAGCGAGCGGAGCCTTTCCTTTCCTTGCCACTGAAAAATGAGTTGCTCTGGGGTTTTAACATGATGCCAGGCCTCCTTAACATGTTCTGGGGGTGCTGTGGAATACTGTTGCAACTGTTGGGTCGGTTTAAAATCATCTGAGGCCTCAAAAAGGGCTTTTTTCATGTCACTTCCTGACACAACATCACTTCTGGCTTATGACATCACTTCCGGTGGGCGGGTCCCGACACGTGCCAATCAAAAGTGAGTACCTGTTCTTAAATCATTTAGATGACACCACTGGCTAGAAGGTGGGCACTGAGGCCTGTACCAGATGTGCAGTTATTCCTATTTCCCACTGTTATTCCTGTGGGAAATTACATTTATGAGTTTCAACTTACGTGGGAATTGCAACCACACATTCACTTCAATCTGAGCGTTTATCTGTGGAAAAAGCAATGCTCCTGTAGCACTGTCAATCATTATTTGGCTGTTTTCCTATGTCTCCACATATCCCAGCAGCACTTGCCTGCTGAAAGGAGCCCTCCAGCATTTATCCTGCTTTTGCACATCATCCCCTGGACAGTGTTTCTCAAACTATGTGTCGGGACCCACTTGGTGTTTTGTGACCTGATGTCACGTGAGTTGTGGAAAGCTGGGAGCAGCCATCTTGGAAGCTGCAGGCCTTACTCTTGTATTTATTTTGTGAGTGTTAACAGTTTGAGTTTTCAAGTGAAGGGTTTTTTTTTTTTTGTAAATTTTGTTTTTCGTTCAGTGCTTTTACATAATATTTTCTCCTAATCTTGCTTTCTGTCAGGGATGTGTCATGGTTGTGCAATTGCTGCAGCCCAAGAATGCCAGTTTGCATTCCAGAGGTGTCATTTGATTATGCCACAAAGATGGCGCTTCCTGCTTGATGATGTCACTTCTGGCTATGACATCACTTCCAGATTAATGACATCACTTTCGGTGGGTCCCAACATGAGTGCCATTCTAAACAGTGGGTCCCAGTCTAAAACATTTGAGAACCACTGGTCAAGAACGCTGTGTCACCTCCTCCGAGGATTCAAAATTCAAGAATATCAATCTCATGAATCTTCCAACCAGGCATTCAAAACTCATGTGGACGATTCTGAACTCCTGGATTAAGAAGTGGAAACAGGTACTTGTTCTGTAGGGATAAAAACCCTCACAGATAACATAAGGATAAGGAAACCCACCTGGATTTTGCATCCAAATATTTGCAACATTGGTGGGAAATGCTGGCTTCTAGGTGGGTTTTTGCACATCTATTATGGGCCTGAGATTGCAGGAACTGGTTTGGATTAAAACGAGAGGTACAGAGCTGTGAAATGTCATAGACATTTAGAGATTGTTTAGAAATGATGGTGGCAATGTTCCTTCCTTTGTATAATCTCCTCTTGAAATTGACTAGGGTGTTCAGTTCCCCTGGCACGCAGCTACTTACTTTTTATGCCACTAATAGGCCTCTCAGCTGATTAACTTTTTCAGTCAATTCACCATTTGCTGTTGATTAAAATTAATTAACTTTGAGTTTCCCCAGCACTTAGCTGCTCCCTCTTTGGGCCAGTTTAACTTGCTCAAATAAGTCCATCTGCCTACTAACATTAACACTTAACAGTTTTATTAAAGCAATTAATTGTTATTTAGGTTTTTTTTTTTAACCTTGCTGTTCCCTGAAGGCTCAGTGTGCTTTGAAGATGTTTAATGGAAATAATTATTTTTGGGTCAGTCTGTGAGCATCTAGTGAGTAGTGAACTCCACCATTCTTGACTAGTCAACGTACTTGCCATGATGATCTTTATTTATAGGTACTTTCTTGCGATGAACCAGAAGTGAGCCTAGAGTCTCTAATTAGTCAGGGGCTCTTTTTCCCCTCACATTGAACCTGCCTCCTTCTGCTTTTGTTTCATTCTAGAGCTGGGTGAGCAAGTAAATTAAAGAGTTACTATCTAAGGATAGCTGCAATAGTAGCAATTCAGGGAACACTAAATTTATGCAGAATTGATTCCTGAAAAATTGTGTGTGTGTGTGTTTGTGTGTGTGTGTGTGTGCAACTCATCTTTGAGTTTAGATACAAGATCATTGTGGAAAACTGTGTGTGTGTGTGTGTGTGTGTGTGTGTGTGTGTAAACCATGTAAATGAAAACTGACTTTCCCATTGGAAATAATAGGATTGGAATGGGTTAGGGGAGCAGCCTGTGAGCACTCATTTTGACAAATAGAGATTATGGAGAGGGGCTATTGTGAGGCAATGAAGTTGCTGATGTCAATGGCTCGGATACTTTGGGGTGTTTTGGAGAAGCAAGATAGCAGTATCTTTTGTGTGGCTTCCATTGTTTGCTCCAGTGTTTCCTGCAAGGAAACACTGCATAGTTGAGCGCACATCTCTGCTCACTTTAGAGGTACATTTGGTAGTTGGACCTAAGACTCTAAGGTAGCCAAAGCACTCTCGATCAAGTTAAACGCAGAGCCGTTTTGTCAGCCGCTTAGCTTTCCGTATTTGCACGACCTCAACCTCCAATTTTGCTCTCCTCCATGTGTTCCTTCTGTTTCTCAAGCTAAAGGAGATCTTGGAGCGAAACTCTTTTTGTTGAGACTCTAATAATTCCTGTACATCTTCTAACTCTACGTCATCAAGACCCCCTTTGTGAACAACTCACAATGTTCTCGCTGGTCACAAAAATGTAGAATTGTCTTTTTACGTTAAAAACGCATAAAGACACAAAACACCACCCTTTTGGTGTTGAAATAGCTGAATAAAGACACAAAACACCACATTTGGTGTTTAAGGTATTTTCCAGAAATTAGGAATAATACTGTTGCTGCATCTGCTGACACTATATCACCTACCTAATGCCCTTTAAAAGCATTTAAAAATGAGAACTATTAAAAATGAATGCAAATAAAAACATATTTAACACTGTTTTCTGCTTTTCAAATCACAAAGTCTGCAAAAAACAAACACCCCCACCATTTTCAAACATCCCTACAAGTCACTTTTCAACACTGAAATCTCAAGAGTCGCGAACTAAGTATGGGCATAGCTTTCTCCAAACCCCATTCGGGTTCAGTAACAATGCAACTCATCTTTGAGTTTAGATACAAGATCATTGTGGAAAACATGATTGATAACCACTTTCTGTCAGAGAAGAAATAATTATAATAAATTGGATTTCTTCCCCGCCTTTCTGCCCCATATTGGGGCACCCAAGGCTGCTCACAATATTAAAATTATAAACAATAAAGTCAGATAAAACAGTAGAAGGATAAACAATTAAAACAGTAACATCAAAGCAACTTAAAATTTTAAAATGAACAGGGCCCAATGGATCCCAATAAAAAGCCAGCCAGCATGCCAACAGCTGAAAGCTTCTTCAAATAAAAAAGTCTTAAGACCCAGTAAAGAAATAAACCAATAAAAGATTTTTAACATATCCCTTGAGAGCTTGGTAGTTTGAAGAGAGGGGCCATTTTCATCTTCAAACTCCTGCGGCATTGCCCCTAAAAAGCAAAGTGTAGTGACCCTTAGAGGCAGAGGCGGAGTGTGGGTGTAGCCCGGGGTGGCACGAGCCATGGGCGCCGGCAGTGGTGGGGCGGCGGGGCACCATTGCGCAAACTAACCCGCGAGCTAACCCGTGTTGTTTGGCCCACCTGCCCTCCCTGGTGTCCGTTTCGCTCAAAATGGAGCTATTCCGGGCGCAGGGAGGCGTGGCTGGGTGACGCCTCCTAATATTGGTCTCTACCTGGTGGGATAAAAGTGAGTAATGATCAGTGTATGTTTCCTTCTACTACAGTACCATGGGAAAACTGAAGCTGATAGCCATAAACCACTTTTTCTTATGGTCAAGGTTGCATCAGTGACTTTCCTACAAGGGAGGCAAAATGCTAAGTGTTGCAGGAGCCTGAGCTCCCCCCAGTGGTGTCCCTCCCCCCAGTGGTGTCTCTACAGGGAGGGCAGAGCTCTAAGTTTTGCAAGGAGCCGTACCCTGTCATGTAAATCCCGCCTCTCCCTTGCTGCTGTAGCCAGTAAGCAACGCCAAGATGTTGCTTTTCCCTGTGAGGATTGGCTAAAACGGTGCAGGAGAGGAGTGATTTCCACTGCAAGGTGAGGCTTCTTGCAAGACTTACAGCTCTGCCCTCCCTGTAGAGACACCACTGCCTCCCCCTCGTCTGTAGAGCCATTTGTGGGTTGGAGAAGCAGCTTGGAGGCTTTGCTCTTTGAGCCATGAATGGCTCTGGAGATGAGGGGGTGGGACTATGTTACATAGGAGCGTAGGCTCCTGCAACACTTAGTGTGTCCCCCCCCCCCGGTAGAAATTCCATTGGATTGCATGCTTCAAACAACGCAGGTCAAAAGTCTGTCATCAGGCGATCCAAATTCTATCACCTATGAAACACATTATCATACATTCTGAAGCACATTAACATACACCTATTTTGCATTTTGGGGTGATTTTGCACATCATAGGAAGGGACAAATAGCTATGCTGGGCAGGGAAGGCCCACTCTGTGATAAATGGGAAACTGGTTCAGCCTCCCATCTAGTTGCTGAGACTTCATCCCATATTGCTTTAGGAAGATGGTTCAGATCTTCCTTTAAAAAAAAAAAAAGCATTTGCTGTATCATTGGATGGTTGGGTGCTTATGGAAATGGATCGGTTTTAAATGCAACTGGAAAGGTTGAGCACTTATGGATGGTTGGACACTTATGGAAATGGATGCGTTAGAAGTACGACTGGAGCAATGTTTTAATCTCCTGCTGTTGTTTATGCTGTTTTATGACTGTACAGTTTTTATTGAGTTTTATTCTGTATTACTCTTTTCCTTTGGATGTTTTTCAATAATTTTTTTTTTAAAAACCACTATGAGAGCATTATTAGAAACCTTTCAAATAATAGTACTCCAAACAAATCTACATCTGCTGCACCTACGCAAATAGTGTATAGTATTTGAAGTTTATTTTGTATTGATATGTAGTTTTCTTGTGGCCAAACAAATGGCATTTACTTATTCTTATAATTAAGAATTCATACATAAATAATCAGAGCTAGAAGCCAGAAACTTGCCATTTTAAAATAGCTGAGATTTTCAGGAAGATGAAAAGCAGAATTTCTTACTTGAGAATTCCTGTTCTGGGATGAGGAAAGGGGGTCCATTCGAGACCTCTAGGAGGGGCATACCCAGAGGTCTCGAATGGACCCCCTAGTCCTCCTCCCAGATAATATTGCAATAAATGTTCTGAGATGGGTGACTGACTTTCCCTGGGATCACATTAGCTCACTTTGGAAAATAAACCAGTTACTCGCCCCCCCCCCAATAGCCTGGCTTATTTTCTAGCCAGACTGAATTTTGAAATGGCCGGGAAGTTGCAGTAGTCCTTGTGGAGAACAACATTTCATTGTGGCTGATGTTCCACTGCTGTTGCTGGTAGGTTTCAATGAAAAGGAGGGCCAAGAGCTGGGTGGGTGCACTGGGAATACTTCCGCATTTTGGAAGTATTCTGTTAATTTGGTTGGAGTTTAGCCTAAATTAGAAATTAGCTTTAGGGCCTTGTAATGGTCACTTCTTTTGAGGTGAGCCGGAAGAGCCCTCAAATCTCATTTCCAGCCCAAATGCTGGAAAATACTGTTCTGTGATGGCCAGCTCTAAGAGTGGCGGGGCCCAATGCAGGGTATCCCTATGGGGCTCCCCGCTCACCAAGACGAGCGCTTGTGCTGCTACATGCAAAGTGCGACACCTGGAAATAGTTGGTGGTGATGTGATGACTTCACTGCCGGATGCTTCCAAGAGCATTTTGGACTGTTTGGAGGCAAGGGCAGGTGGGAGAGCCCAAGGTAAAGCTGCTTTGCTCACCCCACTCATCTACAGCCCATAGAGATCCTGGCTGCAGCAGCAGGTGATATGCTCGCTGTGCTGGTGCGAGGCTCTCCAAAGCACTGGGTTCAATGTCATAACATTGGCCATATTAGCTTAAGGCCGGCCCTGCCTCTACTCTTTCTGTGCTTGTTTGGAACCCCGGAATGCCCATATTCCTGCTTACAGTGAGAGGTCTGTATATTTGGCAAGAATGAAGCAAAACGAGCAAACAGTCGTTTTGCCACTTGTTGGTCTCTCCAAGGAGAGCTCTCCCATATGTGGAAAATTAATTTGGCCCCCATTCAAGGCTTACGAAGTGTTTCACTTAATCCTCTGCATCCAATTGAGCTCATGAATAAACAAGAGTGCTTGGCGTGTCACTTAAAGTGAGACCAAGCAGCTGAGATTCAAATACATTGGGCTACAGTCTTGTATCATATTTGCACAGCGCACCGGCTGTGTGAAGATTGTCCCCACACTGGGCTCTCGTTTAAGATGCCCTTCCGAAGCTGTCTCCCTGTCCAGTGTATTGTTGCTGTCCTAGGTCTCCTGTGATGCATCAGGCCAGTCACATGGGGCTGAGGAACTCCTCCCTTGGCCAGAACACCCTGCAGCCTGCTTTTGCCCAGGCTCTCATTCACATTCTCACAATGAGTTGCCTGTGCACTAGGTCCTACTAGAGGAGTTGGGGCAGGATTGAAGCCTCCATCTTTAGCAGCCTGCACAATTTTTAACCCATCAAACCAGACAAAGCCAACCAGCTATGTATGACAACAGTGAAAGGGCTTGATGGACCTCATGTTGTTGTGTTGCTTGGGAAGGGGAAGGGATGATTGTCAAGCATTTCACAGGTGTCCATTGTTGACTCACACTTGACCTTGATGGGCAAAAAGTTCTGTAAGCCTACTGTACGTTGTATAATTGGGCACGACATTGGGGTCCATGGGTCTTGAATGTGAGATGTGGCTTCTTCCTCTTCCCAGACCAGATTTTAGAAAAAGCAAAAAAGCAGAGTACTAACCTTGACTAGGGTTGCCAAACAGGCTGTTGTTTTGGACAACTAACAAAATCACCTGCCAGGTAAGCAGGATCCACAGAAATGGAAGAAAAAGCCTCTCTCTCAGGGACCTTACTCCTCCCCCTCTGCCCCCACAGAGTGTGTCCCTGTACAGCAGTGGTTCCCAAACTATGGGTCCATAGCCCACCAGTGGATCACAACCCAATTTTTGGTGGTTCGTAAAACTGACAGGATAGACTGTGTGCATCAAGGGTTAAACTACCTGCTATTTGGGGGGAGCTTTACTGCCCCATCACCATTATAGCCACAGAGGCTTGAGTGGCTGGCAAAGTGGATCTTTTTTTTTTTTTTAGGTGGGTCCCAATGCTAACAGGTTTGGGAACGATTGCGCCTATTGGTTCCCAGCCGTGAGTGGAAACAAAGGTGGAAAAGATGCTGTACTCACATCCTACAGGCAGCAAAGGGCTTGCATGAGACCCGCAAATCTGTTAATACATGTGCAAATTGTGGACCCAGGACCCAGTGGAGATGCAGGGTGGGGGGCAGTCAGTCTGTTCTGCAGAATGTTTGCTTGCACCTCAATGCTGATATGATGCGTGACAACATTATTGCACACGGATATCTTAGCAAAGAGCTTAAAGGTTTTTTTTTTAAGGAACATCTGACCCAGCTTTATAAATTTTATAGTGCCTCTATGAATTACTAAAGCGGGCCATGATATTTCCCAATTAAACAGAGCTGGGTGAATAATCTACACAAAGCGCCCCAGTAATTTATTGGAGAAATATTGCAGAATTCATTAGGTACTGCCCATGGAAACATTCATTGGCTGCTTCATCCAGCTGTGTATCTGGGCTAATAATAAAGCATAAAATTACTTCTATAAATTATTCAAGGAGTATCAAGCCGGCTGTTCTGAATGAGAAAGCCAAGTTGTCTTGTGCTGATATTGGTGAGAGGCAGTGATTAATTTTTTGGATAGAAGGCTGTCTCCCTTTCCTAAAACCTGGTTATTCAATGGGGAAGGAAAGACACTCTTCACATACTCAGAGATTCTCTGGGTTCATATACCCCTGCTAACCCCTGCTAACTGGGCAAGAGGCACTTTTTCAAGCGGAGTTCCTCTTAGATTCAGCAGGGGGAGAGCATTGTCTCTCTTCATCCCTGTGCAGTGTCTTTTCTAGTGGCTGCTGCTGGTGGTGTTTTGCATTTTTTAAGATGGTGGGCCCTTCTGGGATAGGAAGCCATTTAACTTTATTATTATTTGCCTGTAAACTGCTTTGTGAACTTTGTGTTGGAAAGCGGTACATAAATACTATTGATCAATCCTCTTTATATATGACCTTGCTTATCTGCTAGGGGCAGTATTGCTCCTTTTCTCCTTATCTGTGCCTCTGTCCTCATTATCCACTATGCAGAGAAAAGGCTGCAGGTACCTGCAACCAGCATGGAACCTTTAAACATGGCCGGTGGATGCTTCTGCCAGCCATTTTAAAGGAGTCAACACTGGTCACAGCTACCGTTCTAAAGGTCCCTGCAGCCTCTGGAAGTTTTCTGCAGCATTCAGAGATCTTTTGGCACTTCCTGCTGCACTCTGCTGGCTTCCTGAGGGTCTTTGCTGGATTCTTCTGATGGCAGATAAAGTACCTCTTGCACCTAACCCCATTGATCCCATAGGATCAATGGTTCCTTATCTGCAAATTCACTATCCATGAAGATTTCCAGGAACCTAACCCTAGTGCAGTGATGGTGAACCTATGGCATGCATGCCAAAGGTGGCACGCCACGCCCTCACTGTGGGCATGCCAGCCATAGGCTGCTGCACTGCCGCCGCTGGTGAGCACCCACCAGGCACAGATGGATGGCCACTGCCGCCATCATGATCACTCAGCCACGACCAATCTCACCTTGGTCGCCCTTTCACCTTGCCTCCTCTCCATCAACCAGAGCCCGCGCTTGGTGGCTTGCAAGGTTGCAGGCTGGGTCGGTACTTCTTCTAACGTAGTTCATTAGTTGGTTCATGTGGTACTTACTGAAATCAGAGGGATTTAAAATGTTTGGATTATGCCTATAGTATTCTTAGTATTTTTAACATTTAGTGATGTGCGTAACTTTTGCCATCTCCCTTGAACAGCGGAAGAAGTACCATATAAATACTGTGTAAGGGGCAGAGGCTCGGTTCCACGGTGTACCATATTTTTGAAACTCACAACAGGCAAATTGATAACCGCTCCTGTTAGGTTGGTGCCCTGCAGTCATTCGCCTTCCGCAGTGGGACTTCCAATATATCTCTTACCTGTTTTCAGCCAATGAACTGTCTGTCTCAGAAACCACTCAATTGATTTGCACCACCATAGGTGTCCACTGGAAGTTCTTGGCCTGGAAGCAATACTTTTTTATAATCTGACAGGGTTAGAGGAACAGTAGTTGTGTTGATTAGATTTAGTAAAATTAAAAACAAAACAAAACCACTAGGGCATATTCCTACTAGAATTTCTGTACAGGCACAGATAGAAAAACCCAGAGAGTACACACTGCCACACACACCAGGAAAAATAGGCCAGGATTCTTATTACAGTGGGTTCTCTTTATCCACAGGTTCAGGGCACAATTCTAACCAACTTTCTAGCACTGGGGTAAGAGCAGTGCAGCCCTAAGGTAAGGGAACAAACCAGTGGTGGGATTCAAATAAATTAACAACCGGTTCTGTGTCCTTCAGGGCAGCCTTCAGGGCCATCCGCTGCCTTTCTTCCCTCTCCCAACCTAAAATTAGCAATCGGTTCTGCAGAATAGGTGAGAACTGGCTGGATTTCACCACTGGAACAAACATTCCCTTTCCTTGAAGAGGCCTCCATGACTACCCTCAAAATGCAGGATGCAGCACATGCCCCATTGTCACAGCTATGTCAGTGCTGGAAAGTTGATTAGGATTGTGCCCTCAGTAATCATGGATTTCAGCTGTAGGACCCATGGGAGGTTGGAGGACCCACAGAGGATGTTGTATCTGTGAAGTCTTCTGAGTTGTGGAAAGGCCACGTGCAGTCTCCCCATGACTCAGAAGGCTGGAGCAATTTAGCAGGTGCTTCTGATTTTCATTAAAACCAGAAGTACCTGTTAAAAGGCTCTGGCAGCAATTCTGAGTTGCAGGGAGGTCCTCTGTGGGTCAGGCTGTGGAAATGATTATCTGCTGTTTTCAGCATCTGTGGAGACTCTGGGAGAGGATACTGAAAATTGTGGATTTCCACAGTCTGACCCACAGAGGATGCTGTGGACCGACCTGTATATCTTCTTCTATGTATATAAAGAAGAATGTGTGTATGTATGTTCCACATAGGCTCCGCGCCTGGAGCGATGTGCACCAAACTCAGCATGCGCATGCCTTGCGGCCTGGCGACAAACACTGCAGGGGGCAGGCCCCCCTGGTGCCCCGGGGGTGGGGGTACGCGGGGGACCCACATGAAAATGATTGAAAACGGCCGAAATCAGCGTCGAATCTGAGTGGCGACGCTCCCGACGCTGTTGGAGTCCAGTTTTGCCCCCCCCCCCTTGGTGTGGGGTGCGAGAAGGGGTGCGAAAAAAACATCTGCCATGCCCTGCTGGAACGCCTGGACCAATTGGCACCAGACTCAGCACGCGTATGCCTTATGGCCTGGCGACAAGTACTGTGGGGGATATGACACCCCTAGCACCCCTAGGGTTGGGGGTGTGAAGGGGGTGCCATGTAAAAATACTCGAAAACAGCCGACATTAGTGTCGAATTCATAGTTTCCGGGGTTGCCTAGAAGCTTGGGATATTTTGTTACCCGGGCAACGCCAGGTAACAAAAGGCTAGTAATAACATAAGAAGAGACCAGACTGAGTGGCCATCCAAATGGCCGCAGATGCTGAGGACCAATCTGTGTATAATAACATAGGAAGAGATCTGCTGGATCAGACTGAATGGCCATCTAGTTCAGCATCCTGCTTTCCACATGTATCCAGTAACCCTACAAGTGGGACATGCAAAGAAGAGCCTATGCGTGCGGTTGCTCCCTGTGGCCTCTGACCCTGGACGTTCTACCTGACCACCACAATTAATACACTAGAGGTACCCACTCAGAATGGCTGCACAGAACATGAACCAATAATATCTACAGAAACCAATAATACTAATAATATCTCCTGATGGGGAAAAGCAATTTCATAGCATTGCCTTCCCTGTCAGATAAATAGCCTTCCTTCCCAATAGAAGGAACTGTATATTGTCTCACCTTTGAATCAAAACTAGCAACAATCAAAAATTAATATTTTCTGTTCCAGTGTGGAGGTGATTTTAAAAAATCCTATGCTTACTGTAAAATTAACGTGATACGTTTGATAGTTGCTGGATCCTAACTCCTGTCCCCTGTTGGTTGGCCTATATCTGGGCCGCTTCGATTTACGCCAGTGAAATCTCTGACACAGATCTGAACAGCCCCATAGGGCTGACTGGGGTTTACCCTGGGGTAAGAGGAAAATATCCCCTTACTCCGAGGCAGGGGCGTAGCTATTGAAAGTGTAGCCCAGTGCAGAGGGCAAAATGTTGCCCCAGAAGTGACATCACAACAGGAAATGATGTCACAATTGTTTTTTTGTTTTCTCTGGGGTTTTGGCCATAATGTTTGATCGGATAAAGATGTTTCACTCCTGTTTGTTTCATTGCATTCTGCATGGAATTCCACATCAAAAGATATATAACATGACCGTATTATTCCTAATAAACACGATTTTAACAAACTGTAATTTTTACATGATAGTTGTATTTTTTCAGGGTTTTTGGCCATAACGTTTGATAAAGGTATTATACTCAGGTTTGCGTCATTGCATTCTGAATTTAATTAACTGTCCAATTATATATAGCATGATGGTATTATTCATACTTACCAAGTTTTTCACCATTTTGGCCTCTAGTGTCAAGCTTAGCTTGTTGCCCCCCTAAAGCTTGTTGCCCAGTGCAGTTGCACTTCCCTGCACTTCTTTAGCTACGCCTCTGCTCCGAGGTGAGATCCAGCGGTCTCCCAGACTGCGTAGGATGCAGTGCAGGCCAGCTGGCCTTCACTGTTCCAATGCAGGTTAGGATTGGGCTGTAAGATGCTTAACTTCTGTACTTGTATAATGACATTTCAGTCTAAACACCAAAAACTCACAAGTCTAGTGAAGCCTCTTCTGCCTGGAAAGCTAATAAAGCACTCATTGATTTATCAGTGAAAGTAAGGAGCTCCTTCCTCCATTAAACAAACACAATAAAAAAGAGGAGCAGTTATCTTGTCCCTCTGGCCGTTTGCATATGAACATTATTATTGCTGTTTGGGTGGACAAGTGTAAAGATGCTGTAAAAAAGAGAAAGTCCAGCATTGGCACCATGCCTAGAATTGCCCCATGGCCAACCTTCTGTATTGCCAAGGCAATGCAAATGGGGGGTACTGAATTGCTGTGTCAGGTGAGACTGACGTGTCTCCCCACCACCACCTTGGAGAAGGGGCATTTTGTCTCCATGGCACATTGCACATTATTAAGCAAGCTCCATTTCATCCACAGTGAGACAAAACATCGACACTAATGAAAACCTGTCACAGTCTGTTTGTTACGGAGTCTCCCTGAGACCGACGGCATCCTTAAGTATGTTCCCTTTGGATACAGAGTGCTCGGCTGCAGTTTCGAATTACTGCAAATGAACCTCACTTCCTGGAAGCAGACCTCTGCTCCGAAAGAGAGTGAGAGGCAGCCCAGGAGAGGCATAAGAACATAAGAACAGCCCTGCTGGATCAGGCCAAGGGCCCATCTAGTCCAGCTTCCTGTATCTCACAGTGGCCCACCAAGTGCCTCAGGGAGCCCAGTAGACAACAAGATGCTTGCATCCTGTTGCCACTCCCTTGCACCTGGCATTCTGAAGTAGCTTACTATTAACGTAAGGAGGTTGCACAACCCACCATGGCCTATAGCCCACGATTGATTTTTCCTCCAGAAATCTGTCCAATCCCCTTTTAAAGGCATCTAGGTCAGATGCCATCACCACCTCCTGTGGCAAGGAGTTCCATAGCCCAATTACCTGCTGAGTAAAAAAGTATTTCCTTTTACCTGTTTTAACTCTCCCAATGCTCAATTTCAGTGGATGTGAGAGAGGGAAAAGAACATCCCTCTGTCGACTCTATCCCTTCTATGCATAATTTTGTATGTCTCAATCATATCTCCCCTCAGGCACCTTTTTTCCAGGTTGGCGCCCTCAGCCGCATTTATTCCAGTCAAAGTTTCATTAGTGTCCACAGGTGGTGGGGGTTGATGGCGGTTTCGCAGACTGAGCTGTGCCCAACATCCTTCTGAGTGCAGTGGCCTGTCTGCCTTTGAGCAACAGGTCTTCGTGCTTCTCACCTCTGGAATCACAACAGAGCTGGCAAGGAAGCCACTGTCCCATTTCTGCCAAAATTCTCAGTGAGATTTCTGTTCAAGAAAGTGAAGTCATCTAATTAGAAAAAAAATCTTGGCTGATTAATAGTATGAATGTTTGGTTGACTCGTTGGCTAATTGAGTTGCATGCATGAGAAAAATTGTTCTAAAGACAAAAAACAAACTTTGTGATTATATTCGTTTTCTTTTAAAGCAATTAAGTATCTTGTCGTCTTGTGTGCTCCCTGAGGCATCTGGTGGGCCACTGTGAGATAGAGGAAGCTGATGGGCCTTTGGCCTGATCCAACAGGGCTCTTCTTATGTTTCTGTTCCACCCTTTCCTGTCCCCAAGGGAAACTCAGAGGTGACAATGATGTGCCCTAATAATGGGAAAGTGTTGAGAAATACACATGTAATGCCCTCCCCACACATCCAGTGAAACTGCTCTGGGCTGACTGTATTAGCCATGCTGGCCAAGGATCAAGAGAACAAGCCATAGGCCTCATACTCCAGAAAATCCTGCCAACATCCTCAGGCCATATATAAGTGGAAAGGAATCGTGTCATAACATCGCTATATTTTATGTGTATTTCTGAATAAATATTGTCTATTTTCTTATATGGGAACTGAGGGTGCAATCTTAACCTGGACTGTTCTCTCTGATTCCAAGAGTGGTCCAGACATGTTTTATGGCAGTGGTATTCAAATGTTTTAGACTGGGACCCACTTTTTAGAATGGCACTTGTGTCAGGACCCACCGGAAGTGATGTTGTGGCCATAAGTGACAACATCAAGGAGAAAGTGCTGTCATTCATCAAGGAGAAAGTGTCATAATAAAATGATACTCCTGAAATACAAATTGGCATTCTTGGACTGCAGCAATTGCACAGCCATGAAGCATCCCTGATAGAAAGCAAGGTTAGGACAAAATATGATGTAAAAGCACTGAACTAACAACGAAATTAAAAAAAAACCCACTTGAAAATTCAAACTGTTAACGCTCACAAAAGGAATATAAAAGGAATAAGGTCTGCAATTTCCAAGATGGCTGCTCCCAGCTTTCCACGACACACCTGATATTAGGTTGCGACCCACAGTTTGAATAACACTGCTTTATGGTGTGCTTGCCACACTCCTGGGCCGGCACAAGGGACTTACTCCAGGTTAGGATTGCACCCTCAGTCAGTGTTACCATACTACCTTTTGTTTCAGGATGGGCCTGTTTCTGCTCAATCCCAAATGTGTAATAATCTAATTTTTTTCCTCATTGATTTCTATGGGCACCTCTCACTTCTTCCTTGGGAGGCGTTCAAACATGCTTTAATTTGAAGTAGGAAATTACCTATACTTTGAATGGGATTCTTCTTTCTGGTCCTTTTCAAAAAATTCTCTGTAGTTGTTAACCGTGGCTACCAATCAGAGCTGGCTTTTCCCCTTATCCCATTATAGATTGGGAAGAATGCCATCCAATTCAGCTGAGGTCTAAAGCGACACCAACGAGATGAATATCAGGACCCTCTGAATGGCTAAAATTGCGCCTTTTCAATTTAAGGCAAGGGATTTGCATGTTTATAGAGTTCCAGATTATTTCTGAAAAGAGCTCTGATTTATATTGCTTTGCCTTTCGCCTTCTAAAGCTCCTGTTGCTGAGGGTGAGATTTGATTATGATCATCTTTAGAATATCTTGGGTTTCTCTCTCGCTCTCGCTGTCCCTCCCTGCAACCGTACTGATTCTGCCATTCTTTCTCCTTTTTTCTCTTCTTTTAAAAGAGAGAAAGCCGGCCAGAAAAGTGAACCACGAGCTTGGAAGCATAAAGAAAAAACAAATGAAACAACTGCATTATGGAAACAAAGTTTGACCAATAAGTTAGAATGGAAAGCAATTTTCTGTGCCTTATCCAAAGACGTACTTATTTAAACACTGAGTAATTTAATCTTGTTCTGAAAGAGACCGAAATTCCGTTGAGACCTCACATGCCCAATGATAATGAAAGGGGCTGCCAGCTTCCTAGATAAAAATCTTCGTGCTTTCATGAGATTTATCATGCACGTTAGAGGAGGAAAAAATTAGAAAGCAGTGTATTATTTTGTTGGGGTTTCCTTTTTTTGTTTTGTTTAAAAACAGCATATGGCAAGGAGTTCGATTTTTTTTAATCACTTTGGGATGAATCCATATTCAGAGGTATCAGTATGACAAACTATAATTAACACCAGAAGAATTGAAGAGGATTTAGAGAACGTTCATCAGCATAATTAAAAACGAGCATTTGGCTGTTACTAATTTCCTTTGTAATTAAAGCGATTGCTTGTTTGAGCGAAGGAGAAAAGGGTCTGTTTAGAGGCAAAAAGACCTTGGCAGAACATCATAGTGATGGGTGCAGCAGGCTATGGAGAACTCCTCATTTGTTAAGTGGGGCTTGTGCTGGGGGAGAGGGGAGATTGTGATGGCTCACAGAACTGAAGGTATAGTGGTTCTGGAGTTGGACCTAAACCTGAAAGAGCCAGGTTCAAATCCTGGCTCAGTCATGAAGCTTCCTTGCTGACCTTGCATCCTATCTCTCAGCCTCCCCTACCTCACAGGCTTGTTATGAGGACAAAAGGAGGGAAGGAACTACGTACACCACCCTGAGCAATTTGCCGCCTCCTTCTCCGACACTGCTGCAGAGGATCACGGCAGTGGAGCTGAAGGGGAAGCTAGCCACTGCTGCTGCCTCCAGACTGCTGCTGCCTCTGCTATTTCCTTGCTTCCCCTGCCACTTCTTGTAAACTGGCTGTGTGGAGTGTTTGCTGAAAGTGGAGAGGGCTGGGACAGTGCCAGCAGGTGTTACCATTTGAAGAGTAAGGGGGCCAGGCAAAACACTGCTGAGAAGACCCTGTCCTTTATAGCCATTTTATCGCACATCAGAGAATGGGGACACAAGGAGCAGGACACATGAAGATAACCTGTATGAACAGGTAGGCTCATGTGGAAAACAGTTCTTTGAAGGAAAATTGGAAAGCCATTTTCCTAGGTCAGTAGTGCAGATGCTCTGGGACTCATCCCAGACGTATTTGGACACTCATTAGCCATGAGGACACAGCGTCTCGGCACAGCTGTTTTATTGGGCCTGCTCCCAAGAAACAGATTTCATTCTAATGACACTGAATGGGGAAGAGCTTTTGCTTGACCAGGAAGGCGTTAACGTTAGTTGTAGTCATGCCAGATGGCTTAATGGTGATAAACCTAAGTGCTAAAATAGGTACCAGGTTCCAAACTTTTATCTCTTCATATGCCACACGTCAAGAGACGAGGCCAATGATTAATTGATTCCCTCAGCGAGGAGGCCTCGGTCGGTACAGGGAACTGAATGTTGCTGGCCTGGCTTAAGAAGAGAGTTTCCACCAAATTCCAACAAAAGCAGATTCTTTCAGAGGGCCCTGTGCTCTGGCAAAAACATCTGATTGAATTCAGGGGAAAGAAGAAATGGGAAAACAGTGAGTAGCAAATTTGTGTGTTCCTCTCAACTCTAGAAATTGCCACTGATCTTTCCCCAAAAGCAACATTTAAATTGAATTTGGGTCCCTGCTCAACTGGGTCTCCCAAAGTCATGTTGTTATCTTATATACAGCACCCCAGGAATGATTCCAGCATACTTCACCTTTCACATTTGATTCAAGAGCCCACACCGAAGCAGGAGCCAGGTAAGGAAGGCGGCAGAGCAATATCCTGCCTCAGGCAGTCCAGGTGCTCCAGCTGGCCTGTGTGGGAGGACAGTAGCTTATTACTGGAAAGTAGCCAGCAGGGGTTTCTTCCCCTGTATTTTTGTTTTTTACAATAAAGCTTGGAACTCACTAAAGCAACAGCAGCCAGACACCACATCTACCTTAGCCACAAGAACTTGTGCAGGTGTCCCCCAGTATCCACTGATTCGATACCCACTGTTTCAGTTATCCACTGATACCATGGATACTAGCAATTCTTTTGCTTTGTTGCAGCCAAACCACTGATGTTTCTCTATCTTTAAAATAGTGTCCCCAGTTTCTAGTATTCAGTATCCAAGAATACAGTATCCATTGTTTCAGGTATCCATGGATGGGTGGTGGTGGTCCTGGAACAGAACCCAGACGATAGCGGGGCATGCCTGTAATACTGCAACAGGGCCCTGAAAGGTACCCGACTCTCTCCAGATTTCATATAAGTTGACTTTTTTTTTTTGCTTCTGTGTGCCTGGATCTGGTCTAGTAAATGCTAGGACCCCATGGGCAGTTCATGACGCATCACATAGTGAGGGAGCTATCTAAAGTGATAGGTTACATTCTTGTCAAAGGCTGAACCACTCTAATAACCCCAGTGGTCTCGAAGGGCCGAGCTTCATTTCATGACAAGTGCCTACCGTGAACAGGTAATTTTTTTTTACTTTACCTGTGCAGAGGAGTGAATGGAACGACAAGGTGAAAATTGTGGTATGTGTGTGTGGGGGGGTAGAGTGGCTTTCGTACTTTGCCCCACCCCTGTTTTCAATGATGCTCCCTTGCCCTATTTTTTTTTGGGGGGGGGAGAAACACTTCATTTAGCTTTCAATGCCCCCCCCCAAATATTGCATGGTCGCGAGGGGCCATGATTCTGTTTTGGAACAGTGGTGGGGTCAAAGTAGTAAAGCTCCCACTATGGTTTTGCCCCATTTTGTACCCCCATAGCCCATTTAAAAAACAAAAATAAGAATACAGCATTCATCTTAAAGTTGAATTAATGCAGGTCACAAGCAACACTTCCATATGTAGAATGAAGAAATCTCATGTGTGAAACTGATCTTTATTTCACTGCATGTACTGCATGTATGCACTGGAAAAGCATAGTCAATGGTTGCCTCCCAATGTCTGTATACATGGCCACAAAGCATGTGATTGCCATATGCGACAATCTGTGTGTCTTGCAAGCTCTGTTTTATCAGAAAGTGTTATTCATGTAGGAAATTTGTCATGCTTCAAGTGCCCTATTCTCTGTGTTGTATTTACTAATGACTCTAAGGCCCCAATCCTATCCAACTTTCCAGTGCCGATGCAGCCACAAGATACATCACACACACACCCTTTATAACATGGCTGCATCAGTGCTGGAAACTTAGATAGGATTGGGGCCTAACACCAATATCCAGAATTATTAGGGAAATGATGGTGCATGTAGCCCTTTGGTATTCAGAAGAGTTGTTGACTGTCCACCTTAGAGCAGTCAAGATGGTGCACACAGCTCCGGTCACATTTGGAGAATTAAAGGGGTCTAAACCCACAGATTCAAACGTCTGCAGATTTCGGCATCCAAGGGGGTTCCAGGAATGGAGCTTGCACTGATACTGAGGGCAGCCTGTATTGGGAAGATTGTTGCTGTGGGCTGGTCAGTATCTTTATTAGCCCTGGAGTTCATCAAAAGCTCCTGCTATCCCCTCCCTCTGCTGTGTGGGTGTGGATTGGTGTATGTGTAAGTGGTTTTAGGAGCCAATCTAGGCTAAAAAGCAGAATACAAATATAATAAATAACAAAAATGGGAAAGAAAATTATCCAGTGAAGGGAGAGGAAAAGCACAGCTCTTAATGTACCAACGGAACATGATTATCCTACACAAAATCCCTGATCCCATTTCTCAGACTTTGTATAATTCCATCTTTTCGCCATCTGTCAGTGCACATGTACACAGCGGGTCGGGTCAGGAATTATACATCGTCTTGTGCTGCTCTTTACAGATTAATATTTTTGACCATTTTTGGCCACTGAGGAACGATTTCCAAAGCCGAGAGAGCAAAGATTATAGACTGTTTTCCCAATCTTTGTGTTTATGCTGCTGAAATGGCATGCCAGAACTGGCAGTGGAAGCGATTTGGAAACATCAGGTCACAGGGTGTGAATGCTTCCCTGCTGGGAATGTGACATGGAGAATACTTCCAGGCTTGTTTATCTCCATTCCATTTGTTTTAGGGCACAATCCTAACCTGGAGTTAGATTGGCACAGCGGAAGTTTGGCCAGCACAAGAGACGCTGTAAAGAGTGTTTGGACCACTCTCCGAGTCAGAGAGGCCAGCACACAGTTGTGCGCCATCCTCCCTGACTCTGGAAGTGGTCCAAATGCACTTTACGGTGTCCCTTGTGCCACCCAAACTGCGCCGGCCTGACTCTGGGTTAGGGTTGCGCCCTTAGTCTATGCCTATAACAATGTACTTCTTACTGCCTCCAATCAGCCCTTAAGGGAGGTGGAAAATAGGCCCAGGGCAAACGGAATGAATACTCTTAAGATTGCCATTGCAATAGCCTGTTCAGTTGGTGCTCACCAAGAAAGTCAGCAGACAGTAGATTGGTCCCCAGTTATAATAAAATGGGGTTCTTCAGTCAGCAACTCAGGCTGCAATCCTGTACACACTTACCTGGGAGTAAGCCCCTTTGAATTCAGTGGGACTTGCTTCTGAGTAGGCATGCATAGGATCCTGCAGTCAGGTGCTTAAAACAATCCTACTCCTTTTAGGAATATGTTATTCGATACTCGTAAAGGCTCACTTGAAATGGGAAGAAAGTAGGCAGCTGTCCTCCATTCTGTGCTTTTAATCTTTCCAAGCATCCAGTTGACCATTCTTCCGTGTGTCCTTATGGCATCAATCCCAGACAAAGTGCAACATCAGAGGGAATTGACAAAGCAGCTGAGAACTCTTGCAGCCTGCACAGTGACTTCTGACTGTCCTTATGCTGGGGAAGGGTTGGCAGGGGGAGGAAATTACATAATTCTGATGTCCAAAGAAAGCAGAGGATTCTTGGGGGAGCGCTGCAGATACAGGCATTGTGGCATGAGTCACCTCCAAGGAGGCCAGGGAAGGCTGTGCTGCTTTCTCTCTGAGCACATGGGCTCGGCTTGTTTGCAGGCAGTCACAACCATTCAGGTGACTGAACACTGAAGTACATCTGAATTAAGAAGCAATAATAGGGGGAGCCTTGGTTAACTCAGAGGAGTTGCGATGAATAACAAAGTCCGTTCTGCTTTGAATAGCCGGGCCTGATGCAGCCTTGGGGTCGATGCTGGTTATTGAAGGAAAATTGCTGTTGAAAGTTGAGTTGGCCAAGCAGAACTTGAAAAAAATGGTTTACAAGCAGCTATTCTTATCTCTTATAAAAAACTGAGATTCACGTTTGGCTCTATTCTGGCATGCAGAGTTCCTTCAGTGTGGGCTTCTGGGCTTGCTGAAAACATTTCCAGAGGTG
Organism: Lerista edwardsae; assembly: GCA_029204185.1. Lineage (NCBI taxonomy): Eukaryota > Metazoa > Chordata > Lepidosauria > Squamata > Scincidae > Lerista > Lerista edwardsae. The sequence goes on along the minus strand of JAJKFI010000051.1, from coordinate 4,429,384 downwards.
GTGTGGTGTCGTGGCTGAGACAGAGCCCAAGCTGTAAAGCCAGGCTGCTGGGGTTAGAATCTCACCTTTGCCTTAAACTCACTAGGTGGCCTTCAGCAAGTCACTCTCTTGCAGCCTCAGTCTTCCCTGTCTGCAATATGGGGATAATCATACCACAACCCTGTAATGTAAGTAAAGATAATTCATGTAACGTGCTTTTGTGGTGGTTAGAAAAGGGGCTGAGGTGAGCACTTACAGCACAGATGCCTCAGCGTACACTTCCTCTTGAACGTGGTGAGAAGGCAAAAGCAGAGACCAGGATGGAGAGGAGTGTGTGTTGAGAATGGGAAGGGGGTGGTATCTGCAGCAGTGCAACCATTGATATCCTGTCCCCCTTCCCTTGAATCACTGGGTCTGCATGGACTTGTGTCAGCAAAACTATTGTTGCAGGTCTGAGTAGAACCCGTTTGGGCAGCAGAAACTTACCCCAGGCCTGCCCCTTGCTGGATATAGCATGTGCTCCGGTGGCATGGCTGCATCAGCTGAGTGTGTGTGTGTGTGTGTTGTTGTTGTTGTTGTTGTTGTTGTTCTTGTAGGATTGGGCTCTTAGAAAGGTATGATGCTTGGCAAATCAATCTTTTCCAGCTAGGAAAAGATTGAAAGGTTAAAAGATTGAAAACACCTGCCTCCTCCCTGGCTTGGGAAGTATCCCGACTTGCACTGATTCTAGCTAGTCAACTCCTTTTTACAGTATCCTGTTTTGGGAAGCAGAGTACCCCCAGCTCTGATTGGCTAATTTAAATTTAATCCAAATTCTCCCACTGCCAAGTCAAATGAGTTGACTTGGACCAGTGACCAGGTGTGAGCTGACCTTCCCAGGGAGTTGGGAGGCATATGACTTTGGCCACATTATTTCGTTTCTTGTAGCAGTCCCAGGCTGGAATCCTGTGCTCACCTATCTAGGAGTAAGCTCCATTGACTATAATTGCACATACGTCTAAGTAGCCATGCATAGGCGTGGGACTCCCAGACAGGCTGGTGCTCTCACTACACAACCCAGGTAACACCTTCTGTGTGCTGCAGTATACTAAAGCAGCATCAGAGTAGGGGCTTGGCATTCAGGAGAGTGCCTCTTCACAACAGCTTTGCACACACAAAAAGTGTTGCACAAATGCTAAGTATTAATGCATTCTGATTGCCAGCCCCGTTTGTTGCATGATCTGGAGGTGGGGTGCGGGAACTCTTGGATCGTGCACCGCTGCTCTCAATTCAAGACTTGTCCCTGAGCATCTCTGGTGACATTGCAGAAGGCCCAGGGGTGCATTGCTTGGGTGCGTGCACTGCTTCACTGGCACCCTTAAAAATGTGACAGGGTCATGGAATCATTATGATGCGTGGAGCTCACTGATGCTCACATAGCAGCAGGGTGTAAATTTTAGACTGGATGGTAAGAATATGTTAAAAGGTCAGGGGAGGAGAGGAGTGTGTTTGTGCGCGAGCATGAAGTTAAGTCATGCCTGCAGCTTCATTCATTCAGTTGGCAATGGAAAGAAGAGCATTATCTTTCTCTGTCATTGCAGCCAAACTCGGGAACAGCCTCTTCATGCAGGTCTGCCAGGGAGCCATTTTCTTTTCTTTTAGGCACCAGAGGAAAAGTGTTCCTTTTTTTTTTCCTGGTTCAGCCTTTGAACAGAATACTGTAGTGTAGCTCATTCAACTCATTTCAGTTGTCTTAACTCTATTTGCATCTCTCCTTGTACTGTATTTTAAAACAATCAGACAGTTTGCCTTGGAGCGGATTGGTTTGAAAGGTGAAGTATAACATTATACAGTATAACCCCTGCTGACTGGGCAAGTGGCACTTTTCCAAGTGGTGTTCCTCTTATATTTAGCAGGGGGCGAGTAACTGTCCCTCTTCACCCCTGCGCAGTGTCTTTTCTCGTGGCTGTTGCTGGTGGTGTTCTGCATTTTTTTTAGATTGTGAGCCCTTTTGGGACAGGGAGCCATTTAACTTTGTTATTATTTGCCTGTAAACCGCTTTGGAAACTTCATGTTGAAAAGCGGTATATAAATAAAATACTTTTTGGATTGATTGCTTGATTGATTGATTTTAAAATATGTAATATTTTAAAATCAAATGATGAAAATAATATAAAGCTCCCCTTCATCAGACTCATCAGAACCTGTTGCAGCTGCTTTTTTATTGGGGGGGGCGGTGAAGGAGTAGGGGAGCTCCAATCATGGCATATTTATTCCTGGACCCCCTTGCCTTTGTCTCACTCTCTGTCAAGTAGATTACACCAGTACAGTGGTTCCCAGACCAGGACCCACTTTTTAAAATGTCACAATCCAAAGGGGCCCACCACAAGTCTCTAAAAAATTGTGATCTAGAAAGAAATAATATTTCTTTTTATTTGCAAAGAACTCAATCCATGTCTTGTAATGAGGCAGCAGCCCTAATGAATAGCTTCAAGGCTTGAAGGGCTTAGTTAGGGGACACAGCCTTCATCTGTCTGCACTACCTGTCACTGATGGACTTGGAAAAAAAACAACAACAGAAAAAAGATGCTCAAACGTATATCCAGTGATGTCATGCAGGGGGTATGCGGGGGTACGCGAGTACCGGTTTCTAGGATTACAGCTGGCCCCGCCCATTCACCCACCCACTCATCGACTCCGCCCCCTGCAACGTTTGAATTTCCTGCACGTTTGAGTTGCCTGCACATTCTCAGAGCCAGGAAGGCAGCGAGCGGAGCCTTGCCTTGCCTTGCCACTGAAAAATGAGCTGCTCTGGGGTTTTGGAACTGTTGGGTCACTTTAACATGATGCCAGGCCTCCTTAACATGTTCTGGGGGTGCTGTGGAATACTGTTGCAACTGTTGGGTCAGTTTAAAATTGTCTGAGGCCTCAAAAAGGGCTTTTTTCATGTCACTTCCTGCCACGACATCACTTCCGGCTTATGATGTCACTTCCGGTGGGCGGGTCCCGACACGTGCCAATCAAAAGTGAGTACCTGTTGTTAAATCATTTAGATGACACCACTGCGTATATCTCCCTATATTTGTACAGGAGCTCAGCTGTTTCCAGGGCAGTTAGCAGCGATCTGATTTTTCAGTTGCTTGAGGCAATTATTTATCTGATCTTTCCTTCACCCATGTTTTCTTTGGAGGCTCTGCAGGATCCACCAGAAATCGGGTCATGATTTCTCAAATAAGCCAGCATTTCTCATAAGCCAGCATTTCTTATGCTGGTGGGTCACCCCCTTGGTGGATCCTGACCCACAGTTTGAGAAATACTGGCTTATACAATTCTCAAGATAGAGACTGGTCTTATTGCTGACAGACTGAATGGCACAAGGTATGTTGACGGCATGATCATAATTTGCTGGCAAATAGTGATGAGGAAATAATGTAGAACATGGCAATTTTTTTTGCCCTGGCAGAAGTGAATTGAAATGCCATCTCATTTCCTTTGACCATTCCTGTAGTAGTCTTTAGACTGGATAAGTGATTTTTATTGTTGATGTTTTGAGATGTTTGCTTGTCATTCTCATTTTTAAATGTCTCTGCTGTTACAGCGAGTGCTACATTTTCCTGTTTTGGCTGTGGTTCATGGCAAACCAAATTGAACTGAATGATGATAATGGGGAAGGGGGAGAATTGTACGTGCTGACTTTCTAGTTCAAATGCAGCTCTTAAAAGGACCAGCAGTCCTAGAAAGAAAGAAAAATAAACCTCTGTGCTTGAAAAGCTGAATTACTGAGATGTTGTTTCCAGTACAGCAAATTAAAAATAATGGATTTTTTTTTATGTTTTTATTGGGCTGGTCCCATTCCACATTTGTGATGTTCTAGGTAGAAAATGACAGGTTCCAACAAAATCAGGCAAAATAAGTAAGTTCCTACCTTGCAAAAGGTGCAAATGATGCAATGCAAATGATGGTTGCAAAATGATGATTTGTTGTAGAATCTGATGTATTGCTTTTAGGCTTCAGTCTGGACACAAGAAGCTGCCTTCTGCAGCTCTTTCCCCATACATGCTTAGGTCTATTTCATTCACCAAGATTTCCTTCTGAGTACACATGCATATGATTGTGCTGTTGGAGCCAGTGGCATACTGGGGTGCTGTGGCACCCTGGGCAGGAATAGAGTGACATCGTGTTATGTAATGACATCATGTGAGGTCATTTTGGGGAAGTGGTTGGAGTGAGCGCCCACATTCACAGCAGAGGCTGGGGTGAAATTGCCCCGGCCGTGGCTGGGAGTGCTCAGGTGGCAGATACTCCTCTGGCCTCCCAACTCAGGAAGTGACGGGAGCACGTGGGCGCTTGTAGCAGTGGCTGGGTTGAAATCCCAACCAGCTGCTAAGAGGGCATCTGTGCACCCTCCCGTATGCTGCACTGGGTACACCTGTTCCAGCACACCGACTAGCCTGTTCTAGCACAGTGTAGGATTGTGCTGCCATGTGTCAGCCCTCTGTGCCAGCCCTGCTGATTTGGTAAAGTCCAGCAAGGACTCCGCCCATGTGCTCTAGGAACAATTTGGGTCAGCTTTCAGTGTTAGGATGCCCAAATTTTGTTTTTTATAATCCAAATCTCACTTTATCTCTTAAAGGATCAGCATCATCAGTGGGAGCAAGTAGCCGGGCGCGTATGTGGATGAGAGAATTGAATCCCCTTAACTTGCCAGTGCATGAGCTGAACTCTCACCTACCATTGTTTGTCTTCTGTTACAGGAATGAGACTGTTTTACACCAGTTCTGCTGCCCAGCAGCTGATGCAGAGCAGAAGCCTTCATCTGCAGACTCTTCTCCAAGGTGGGAATATTTGTCCGCTCATGCCCTGCTTGTTCCTCTTCCTCTCTCCCTTACTTTCCCCACTTTTGCTTGCACACAACACATGCAACACTTCTGGCTTTTTTTCACTTGCTTCCTATTCCCTGGGTCTTCCCATACCATGAAATGACCCTATGGGGCTGTCAGGAGTTGACCTTGAGCTTCCCAACATGCCTTTGGTCATCGGGTTCAGTTTCTTCACAACATCAAGGGAGAGAACAGAGGGACCTCTTGTACAGGAAGTTGAGGATGGCCACGGGCAAAGAGGGAATTATTTCATAGTGAGCCAGAAGGGCCCCTCCAATGTCTCCACCCTGTTCTCTATTGCATTAAAGCAATTAGGGGGTGGGGTTAAGAATTACATTGTGTGCCCCGCTTACCACCCATAGCATTCACACCCCCTGCTGCTTCCCACTTCAGTGCTTCCTACTCAAAGCATGCTCTGTGCCTCCCTTGGATCTGGTTTCTTGACAGTGCCTGCAAGGAGTGCAGACACAGCCGCTGCCAGGACCGCACAAATAGGCAGTGACCCCCATGACAAATGTGAGCAGGTTGCATGGTGTTGTGAAGCTCTCTGCCCCATGCCTGATCCTGAGTGTGAACCAAGGATGTTCCCCAAAAGAACTTCTGGCTCAGCTCCAGGCTAAGAGTAGTGGCAGGGAGAAGCAGACAAGGAGGTCAGGGGCTGGGTGCAAATGATCATTGGCAGAGGCGTTTCTAGGGTGTAGCCGGGGGTGGTGTGAGCAACGGGCGCCGGCAGAGAAAACACCTGTGCGCTTTTTGGCCCGCCCATCCTCTGTCGCTTCCGAATTGCTCCGAAATGGAACTCTTCTGGGCGCAGGGAGGCGTGGCTGGGCGCGGTGATGTCGCCCTGCCCCGGGTGTGCTCAGAGCCTCGTTCGTCTCTGATCATTGGGTAAGCAACTAGTAACCTGAGGACAGACCCAGCAGCAGCACGTTCCTAATAGGAGCAAGAGTTGCAAGGCAAGGCTGGGAAAGGGGAGGGAATAACCAGGGCTGGCAGCAAATTGGAGACCTCTTGGTCTCAGATAGCAAGTCTGTCAAAGAAGCATTTGTCAGGGTCAGGCCTTGTCACCTGAGCTGATAAGGTGATGCAAGTGGCCTCTTCGCTGATTCAGTCAATTATTCTGTAGTTTGCTTTGAGCAGAGCTGGGTGACACAGAGGCTGAACTTTCACCTGACATTCATCAGGATTGAGACTGGATGCAGGTTCGAGTGACTGGAGCTGGAGGTCAGAGTCCACGTAGAGCGCAATCCTATTATATCTTGAAGTTAGGCTGGCACAGTTAGGCCAGCAACGTTTGGCCAGCACAAGGGACACTGTGAAGTGCGTTCTCTGAGTCAGGGAGGATGGCGCACATGTGTGTGCTGGCATCTTTGACTTCAAGGGCGGTCCAAATACGTTTTACAGTGTCCCTTATGCTGACCAAACTTTGCTGGCGTAACTGTGCTCCAGGTTAGGATTGCGCTCTCTGTGTTTTTCAAGGAAAAAGCTGAGCTCAGAACCCTGTATCCCAGTGGTTCTCAAACTTTTTAGCACTGGGGCCTGCTTTTTAGAATGACAATTGTCCAGGACCCACCAGAAGTGATGTCATGACCGGAAGTGCCATCATTGTGATGCCAGAGCCTGCTGCTTTCCTGAGAATGCAGCACTATATTGGGTTATTTCTCAGTCATTTTCCAATGCCAAAGTGAATCAGAAATGGAAAGCCTATTTACAACCTTGACACAAGCAAAACCACAACCACACAGCCCTCCCCCTTTCCAGCATCCCATCTTCCCATATTTTCAATATGGCTACACTATGCGCTTCATGACCCACCTGAAATTGACTCACGACCCACTGGTGGGTCCCAACCTACAGTTTGGGAACCACTGCTGTAGGGAGCTGGTGCCATGCTCGACACAAAAGAAAAGTAGGAGGCCACCAAGGTTTTGAAAATCACAGGGCTAAACTGGATGGATGAGAAGGAACTGTCAGGAGTTTTCTCTGCTGTTTTGAGGTTCTGCTGAACCCTGTCTAAAGTTTTTAAAATTACTTTGAGAAAGATTGTTCACAGTCAAAATGCATGAAGTCGTTCAAACTCTGTCCATTCTTCATTGCTTTTGGTGCAGGATTGCAGCAGCTGTTACTTTCACCTTTATTCCCCTGTGCAAAATGTTTGACCCAGTTACTGTTGGTAGCATTCACACCCACTGCTTCTATACCAAATTCCAAGCTTTTCTTACTATCCAGACAGGAAACATCATTTCCTCCTTCTGCCCTCATCCTGAAGCCAAATCAGAGTGAGGGCATGAACAGGAAGCAGTGCTGGCTGCCCTCATTCTGTTGTCTTCTGGATCAGAAGGAAGGAACTTTCCTGCCCAGAAGATGCTAGAATGAGGGCCTGAAGCAAGATGGAACCACCAAAGTAAGAAGCTGCCTTGGGCGTTTGCTTTGGCATGGGAAAGGCAGGGTATAAGTTCTTCAAATAATAAATAAATAATACAGAAGTAGGAAGCAGTGTGTCCTGTCTGTGTATGAAGGAGCAGAAGAATTTCTTGCGTTTGCTCCTGCAAAGAAAAGGCGGGATACAAATCTTCAAAATAAATAAATAAACGTTGAAAAAGAAATGTGCCCAGCTGTGGTTGGGAGAGGAATTGCTGTCATCCCCAAGAAGAATAGTTGGCACTGAAAAAGGTGAGTGGATGGTACAGTTTCAAGGCACTTTCTCCCACCCTGCACAAATTCAAGTGGAAAAAAAACCCATTTAAAAAAACGTTTGACTCTGCTGTTCTTAAGGCCAATCCATTTCCTTTTCTCCTCTCCACTTGGATGAGCATCATGCCTCCCTGGTGAGGATGTGCCAAGCTCATTTGGTACCTGCCTTTATGCATGCACACCAAAGGCTTGTCTAGGATCATCTTAATTTGAAAGTGGCCCTATCTCTACAACTCCATTGAAGGATGTAGCACATGCCCCATTGCCACAGCTATGTCAGTACTGGAAAGTTGGTTAGGATTGTGACCTTAGATCAATCAATCAATCACTAGTATTTATATACCGCTTTTCAACATAAAGTACACAAAGCGGTTTACAGGCAAATAACAACATTAAAGTTAAATGGCTCCCTGTCCCAAAAGGGCTCACAATCTAAAGGAATGGAGAATACCACCAGCAACAGCCACGAGAAAGACACTGTGCTGGGGTGAAGAGGGACAATTGCTCTCCCCCTGCTAAATATAAGAGGACACCACTTGAAAAAGTGCCTCTTGCCCAGTTAGATGCATGCTTGTGTTTGTTCTTATGCCTACCACATATCTATTAGCACATACAGACCCTTTGTTAGCAATTCTAAATCCAATTACTTCTGATTCTGAGGCCAATGGCTTTCCATTTTTGGCAGCATCCAAGTGGGGTAGGACCAGTGCTAGGAATCTGCCACCTGATACAAGATCTAAAAGGCTCAAGACATCCACTTTCCATGCTCATCTAGGCACCACTCCAGGGAAACTGCAGAAACATTATCTCTAGTTTATCGTGTCTGCTGCGCTGATATAGTTTCTCCCCCAGTGCAGACCTCCCAGTGGATGAACTGGAGATGTGGGATGGGGAGGGTGGGCGGAGCCCAAGAGGAAGCAATTACAAGGATCCTGTAATTGATGCAGTTTCACTTGGGAACACTGCAGTAGCCAACTTGTACTTGCTGTGAAATTGAGGAAATTAATGACAAGATATCTTGTAACTTGTAAACACCCCCCCAACCTGAGTGGTTTGCATTGAGGAGGGCCCACCAGGGATCTGGGGGAGTTATTACACGAAGCAGCTGCCGTAGACTCCTTTCCCAGCATGCTGATTGTAGTTAACAAGCTGAAATTGCTGTAATAGAAAAAAAGGTTGTGTGTAACTAATCCCCTCTGTTCCTATGAAAAGCATAGCTCTCCACTGGCAGAAGCTGCCATTCCTTCCTTTCTCTATGTTTCTCTTGGCTCACAAACACACCATACCATCACATGCTTCTTCTTTCTTGTCTCTTCCTCTGCTACACGAGGCCTATTTACAACTCTTCCAGCTAATCTGAGCCTGAATCTTGAAATGGCAAGATTTTTTTTTCTTAGCAACCTTCTCCTTAATTTCATTGTGAACATCATGTAGCCATTGCAATGTGCGCTCCCAAGGGCTCCCATCAGGTTGTCCCAGTAGTGGGATCTGCAAATGAAGACATGGAACGCTGGGTGGGACTTACGCCGAATTGGCTGCCCGTCCGCTCCGTTCCGACGCCCCCCCGCTCGCCGCATGGGCTGCCTTGGCCTCGGAGGGGGCGCCTACAGTAGTAGTCGCCTAAGTAGTCCCGCCTAGCATTCCACTTCTTCATTTGCAGATCCCACTACTGGGTTGCCCCCTGAAATCATGGCTGTCATGGCCTACATAAATGGTAACCTCCCCTTCCCCGAATGTCCCTTAAAAAGATACTATGCAATGACGTAGCGTTCTCCTAAGGGGTATTTTGCCTGGAAAAAAATGACGGCTGCTGGAAGGAATGCTGACATTGCTGGCAGATAAGTGTCACATCCCTGAATGTTGTTAAAATAATTGTGTCAGCCATGAATGGGGCAGCAAAATGGAGGGTGAGAACAATTCCGCTCTAGCTCTGAGCATCTTGAAGGAAGGATGACAAAAATAATACTATGTTTGTTCTATCTAGACCAGTGTTATTCAAACATTTTAGACCAGGACCCACTTTTTAGAATGGCACTTGTGAGGGGGACCCACCAGAAGTGATGTCATTAACCTGGAAGTGATATGATAGCTGGAAGTGACACAATCAAGCAGGAAGTGCTGTCAGTGTGATGTAATCAAATGACACTCCTGGAATACAAACTGGCTTTCTTGGACTGCAGCAATTGCACAACCATGAAACATCTCTGACAGAAAGCAAGATTAGGACAAAATATTATGTAAAAGCACTGAACTAAAAACATTTTTTTTAAAAATGCCCTCACTTGAAAATTCAAACTGTTAACACTTACAAAAGGAATTTAGCAAGAATAAGATCTGCAGCTTCCAAGATGGATGCTCCCAGCTTTCTGCAACCCATCTGACATGTCACAACCCACAAAGTGGGTCCCAACCGACAGTTTGAATAACATTGATCTAGGAAAAAAAATGTATGTGGACAACTATTCTCCAGTTGTGCACCACATCTGCTGCAGCATTTTAAATATAATAATATTTTGCATGTGTATAGTGATTTACAGACGTTATCTCAGTAAGCTGCATGGTAGGTAATTGTTGTCCCTGCATTGCAGATATGTGCAGGGATAGCAGCTTGCAGAAAGCCACATAGTGAGTCCATGGCTGAGCCAACTTTCTGGCTCTCAGCTTACAGTTTTAGCCATTACTGTTCACCCATACCAGCATGTGAGAGCATAAATGTCATGGACAAATTCCCAGGCATAAGTGCTCATCAATCTGTCTTTTTACGAGTTACAGTTTTGCTGTTTTAAGAGGAAGTTGCATTTACGTACCTTCCCATGGTCTCAGTCCCACACTAGTTGCATGCAACTACAGATGCACAAAAACAAGTAATCCCAAATGAAATTGCACATCTCAAATTGCAGCAAGTCAATGAATGGGGCCAAAAGCCATTGCAGTGTGGATGTAGATGCACAGCAGAACCTACATGAGCACATGGAAACCTACTTCTACAGCACTCCCAGGCTGGATTGGGGTTCTTATCAGTAAGCAGAGTGTGCTCCCAAAAGCTGCTAGAGATGTTATAGCATAGTATATGTGTGTAGAAATGTGCTAGACCCTCCCTAGAAATGGAGTTCAAGGATTGTTCCCCCAAAACATGTACAGTTACACAAGAGTGGGAGTGCAAGATGTGCATTTTGAGACTTCCAGGCCAGACAAAAGGCTGAAACTGTGTTCACATGTGATCTATGGTGTGCCAATTAACAGAGAAAAATCAGAAAATGTGACATGATGACCTCATGCCACAGATTAGCTAATGATTTTCTTCTGCAAACCAGGTGAGGGTGCTTGTAAAGTTGTGTTTTGTTTTTTAATTGCTTCAAAAAAATGTCGCAACCCACCAAAAACCGGCTCGCAACCCACTGGTGGGTCCTGACCAGAGTCTGGCATCTCATTGGGTAAGGAGGGGCAGCATTTGTCCCATTGCCTCAGGAATCAGGAGGCCTTTGGCCCTCTTTCTCAAACAAATGCTAATGTTCCAGAGCAGGCAAGGCCAAGCAGGATTTACAAGAGCCAGCCTGGTATCCTGAATAAGCAGTCAGCTAAAACGACTCACCAGGGTCCAATCAGATCTTTCAAACGAGCTCAACACAACACATGCTGAGGCATCCACATTTCCAGAGTCATCTAACTGGCTTTCCTGATGAGCCTAAGCCCTGCTCGGGAGACTTCTCTTTCCCCCTTCCCCACCTGCATCTTCCATTACATAACCCAGGGTGAATTCTTCCCGGCCTCCACTCTCCTTTCCTGATCAGGCATTTTTGTAAACGAGAGAGTGCGAGCCTGTCAGAAGTGATGCTGCTAATAACTGCCAGCCGTCTAGTTTTAATTAGAGTTTTCTTCATTAATGCCTCGGCTCCTCTCTGTGCAGCGGATTAAATAATGTACTTGCAGCTCATTTACACAAACCCCCAAACTGCAGGGCTGAGCTGCAATCCTTTAATTAAACAGCCTGGCTGATCCCTACTGCTGCCTCGCCTCATCAGTCTAAGCGGATTAAAGAGAATAGGGACTAAGAAGGAATATCAACAGAGAAGTGACTCTGGTCTCTTCAAGGGACTTGGAGGCCTCCGCAGCTGGGCAGGTGGGCTGCTGACTCCTCTTCCTAGGGAGAATGTGCCGTTGGGGTGACCTACCGCACACTGGAGCCTGTGCAAACCGTGAGCGATACTTGGGCGCAATGGAAAAAGGAACCGTTGCACAACTGGCCGGTTGATTTTCAGATGCTTGCATAACACCACGTGCTTCATTCTGCACAATGAGAGGAATCAGAACATAAGAAGAACCCAGCTGGATCAGGTCAAAGGCCCAAGTAGTCCAGTTTCCTGTATCTCACAGTGGCTCCCACCAGGTGCCTCAGGGAGCACACAAGAAAACAAGATGCCTGCATCCTGTTTCCACCCCCTTGTACTGGCATTCTGAAGTAGCCTACTACTAATGTAAGGAGGTTGCGCCACCCATCATGGTCTATAGCCCATGATGGACTTTTCCTCCAGTCAAATGCCCTACTACAACGTAATCTCCAGGCATAACTATACCACAAACTGCGGTTGGTTTAATAGGCACTTCCTCTCCAAGGAACCTTAGGAATGGTAATTTTGGATAGGGGGTGTTTGCAGGGGGCCACAGCAATTAATACAATATAAAATTGGGTGCTTCCTCTTCGTTCCAGCCCAGGGAAGTGTGTGGAGAGGAATTCTCCATATTTTTAGCCTGTACCTATAAGGACACAATCCTAACCTGGAGTTAGGCTAGCATAAAGGATTTGTGTCAGCTCAGGAGTGTCGCAAATGTGCCATAAAGCACGCTTGCACCACTCTCGGAGTCAAGGAGGCTGTCCTCCCTAATTCTGAGAGTGGTCCAAATGCAGTTTACAGTGTGTTTGCAACACTCCTGGTTAGGATGTGCCCTGAGTCCAGTGGTGTCATTCAAATGATTTAGAAACAGGTTCTCACTTTTGATTGGCACTTGTTGGGGTCCGCCCACCGGAAGTGACATCATAAGCAGTGGCGTCATTCAAATGATTTAGGAACAGGAACTCACTTTTGATTGGCACTTGTTGGGGTCCGCCCACCGGAAGTGATGTCATCAAGCAGACCCAACAATTCCCAAACTATTCCAGCTCACTCTCAGAACATGTTAAGAAGGCCTGAGAAGGGGGCCGTCAGCTCTTCCCAATCTAATTCTTTTGGGCTGTGTGTGCCTGACCATACTCTAAAGAGTTTTCAGAATGTACACAAGGTCTTCTAAACCCATCATACTGTCAGTGATTTGGAGGTAGGAGGAATGCAATGACACAGGAAAATAGGATAATCTTTACAATTATGGGCAGAATTCAGCCAATAGTTCTCAAGGCTGAAATTCTAAACACACTTTCTAAAGAGTAAGCCATTCAGCAATATATGCATAAGTCTGCAAGTATAAGCCTGTCTTTTTGGAAGATCCAACTGAAAATAATGGGGCTGACTTCTGAGTAAACAGTTTAGATCAGTCTTTATGTCTTAGGGATTTCAACTGGAGGGAGAGTTAAGCACATGTTTGACTACTCAAAATCAATGCAATGTAAAAGCACTTAAATTAAACTGGATCATGCCCAATTAATAATAATTATCACCTGTAAATAACTGCGCTGGGTAATCAACGCTGTGCAAACTTTAGAGTTGGCAGGAGGGAAAACCAGCCTTTAACAACAGCTTAATTCACAGAAACCATCATACTGAACTATGATTCCTACTTGGATTTACATCATATAGTGATCCACTTTGCAAGTTACTAGTCCACAGTATCCCCAGTTCAAGCTTCATTTTATGCCATCCAGACCAACAGGATGCTGCATGTCATTTTAGTAGACCTATGAATGGTCACAGACTATGTCTCATATTCACAAGAAATTTCTTGCTTCTCAAGAGAGACAGGAGAAATCTCGTGCTTCACTATGTCAAATAATGTTGCTTTAAAGTAGTACCCACATCATTTAAGATTCCAGCAATAAAAGCAACAAACCTTGTGGGAGGAAATCTAGTTAACCTATTGAGGGGGGGGTGTAACTCCCCTCCTCAGGTGTAGCTGCTGCTGCCACCAGCCCAGGCTCAACACAACAAAGGGAGCTCCTGGGCAAAAATCCCTCTTAAAAGAAAGCCAAATAACAGAAGTAAAAAACCCAATTTTATTGACATATATTAAGAGTTATAAATAAACTACAGAGGCTCTGTACCATAAAACCTGAATATTAAAATGACAATAACCAACCCCTTTGTTTATAACTTAACTGAGAGGAACTCAAAGGACAAAAACAACAACACCTTACTGACTGACTACAACCAGCTTCCACAGCACATAGTGAGGCTAACCTTCCCTGAGAGCAGCCAAAGGGGTCTGTTCCCTGAGGCTTTTAACTTTATATCAATGAACTAATCACCCCCACCTGAGCCATTTACACTTGAGTAGTTCTCTCCCAACTAACCAGGTTCACATAAGACCACAATTTCATGACACCCACAAAGAACAACAACTACGTGTACATCTTCCCTTTACACTTTTCTAGAGAACTCACCACAGTTCCAAACACAGGGAAAATCAACTTCCACAAAGATCGATATAGTGAATTGCAGGCTACAAGGAAGTGCAGCAATGCTAAGCTCTGTGCTCACACAAAATCTCTTCATGCACAACGATCCTGCAAGGGAAGTCTGAAAGGAAAGGCATTTCTAGGAGCACTTAAAGGCGAGGCTGGGGGCGATCCTGCAAGGAGGGAGGGAGGTCTGCATTTCTAGGAGCACTTAAAGGAGAGGCTGGGGGGCAATCCTGCAAGGGGGAGAGGGAGGTCTGCATTTCTAGGAGCACTTAACAGAGAGGCTGGGGGGGCGATCCTGCAAGGGGGGGAGAGAGGTCTGCATTTCTAGGAGCACTTAACAGAGAGGCTGGGGGACGGAGCAAACAACAACAAAAAACAAAGCCAGCGATGAGTGGGCGGAGCCAGCCCTAAGGTTAGGTTCTGGAATGCACATTCCGGTGCCTTTCCCCTCCATGTCACCACTGCTCCTCTCCCTTGCTGCTGTAGCCAGTAAGCAACGCCAAGATGTTGCTTTTCCCTGTGAGGATTGGCTAAAATGGTGCAGGAGAGGAGTGATTCCACTGCAAGGTAAGGCTTCTTTCAAAACTTAAGAGCTTTGCCCTCCCTTAGATTTGCCTCTGCTTGCAATTGAAATTCAAATTCAAATGGGCGGGAAATGGCCCTGTTTTCTGGTCCAATTAACAAATGGAGCCACACACAAAAAACCCACGAAGTGCAAAGCAAAAAACACACACACCAACACGAAGTGCAAAGCAAAAAAAACGGAGCAAAAAAAAACCCGAAGCAAAAAAAACAAGGAGCCAGCAATGAGTTAAGTGGGCGGAGTCCACTAATTGTAACAACCGGAACACCGTTCCAGCTGCATGACAGCACTGGCGGGCCAGCTGCTGTGGGCGGGGCCAGCTCATTTAGAAACAGGTTCTCGGAACCGGTGAGAACCGGGTGCATGACTACACTGCCTGAGTCAGTTTCAAAAGTTGAGTGCTGAAATTCAAAATTCATACTCAATTTCTGAATGAGCTTGCTGTGGATTTTTAGGGGATAGGAGTGCTTGGGTTTGGGTTGTTTGATTTGCGTTTTAACACCCCACTTCTCTCTGTGCGCATGCATTAATTGAAGCAAAAAGTGTAAAACTTTGAATTTTAAAATTCAAAGTCTAAAATGACCAAGTTAAAAATATGTTCCACGTATTGTATGTGACATTTAGTTTCAGCTTCATTTTTAACAAGTTGCACTGCATTTTATTTTTGGGATACCACCACAAGTTGCATTTATAAATGTAAGCACTTTCTTATACATTTTGCTAATTATGTAGCATAGCACAGTGGGTTGTTAGTTTCTTTTTAAACAGTGACCTGGGGAGGGGGTGGAGGGATGTAACATAGCAGGAAGCTTTGCTCCCACCTCCGATTGTTTCGCCCTGATTGCAACCCCTGTGCTATTTTTAATGAACAAAAATCTTCCATTTGTCTTTCAATTGAAACTTTTTTCTTTTTAAAATGATGCATGGGACGTGGGCCCAGTCAAGAGCAGAATCGTAGATTGGGGGGCAAACCCCAGAGCTCTGCAATTGTTTTGCCATGTCTCCACTCCCTTTCACAACTCCCCCTACTGGCCACTTAAATACAAACAACTTGACTCCGGGATTCCAGGTGCCAGTGGTGCTGGGAGGTGTAGTTTTCTACATTTAGAAAACTGTATCCAGTGTTATTCAAACTGTGGGTCAGGACCCACTTGGTGGGTCACGACCTGATGTCAGGTGGGTCGCGGAAAGCTGGGAGCAGCCATCTTGGACACTGCAGACCTTATTCTTGCTATATTCCTTTTGTGAGTGCTAAAACTTTGAAGTTTCAAGCGAGGGTTTTTAAAGAAATTTTGTTTTTAGTTTAGTGCCTTTACATAATATGTTGTCCTAATCTTGCTTTCTGTCAGGGATGTTTCATGGTTGTACAATTGTTGCAGTCCAAGAATGCCAATTTGCATTTCAGGAGTGTCATTTTATTATGTTACAATGACAACACTTCCTGCTTGATGATGTAACTTCTTCCTAAAACATCACTCTCAGGTTAATGACATCACTTCCGGTGGGTCCCGACATGAGTGTTATTCTAAAAAGTGGGTCCCGGTCTAATAAGTTTGAATACCACTGCCCTATATTATGAAAACCAGACCTTAAAACTAGGGCCATAATACTCCATGCACCAGGAATCGGGAAGAAGGTCTTGATCTCTCGATCTCTCTCCACTCCTGCCATGTTGTGGTTGCTGTTCCCAGGATATGTTAGCTAGGTGAAGGGAGCTGTAAGAGCAGAGTTAGAGGCTTGGAGGGCACTTGGAAATTCTGTCCTGGTGTCTTCAACAGCATGCTGGGATCTTCAAACCTGGGCTTGGAAAAAAACACAAGCTATTTTTTTTTCTGATCTCCAGTGAAAATAGTTTGGTTTATGAAGCCTGACCTGATCCCTGGGATTGCTACTGCTAAAGTGCACGCGCGCACACACACACGCACACACAAACGCACATACATGCAGCCAGCTAGCTTTGCTTTCTGGTCACACATCTGTGCCAGAGAGGTTCCAATTCACAATCTGGAAGACTCGGCAACGGCTGTGCCAGTGATGTGCTCAATACATCGCACAGGCAGCTGAGTACAATTTGACCTAGCCCTATGATTTCAGCAACCTGCTTCTATCTTTCCATGCTGGTCTCGTTTGCGAAAGACAGGCCTGCATTCTGGGGATCTGAATAAGCCAGTAATTGCCTCCCCTTTCCTCCAAGTCTCATGTGGAATCTGGCATTGCAGAACAATGTCCTTTAGCATGGGTCTGGCAGAAACCCATTTCTGGTCAAATTGCATACCACGTTTGCTTTTGTACCAGTTAATGAGATTGAGATGAGAAAGGTTCATTCCTGGTGCAATGATGATGAGAGACTCAACTGGAGGGAACGGCGCATGTGATTGTTCCCTGGGCTTTTTGCAGTCCAGTGTAGAGGCCAAATATGGTTCACCTGTGGAGATGAATGCCAACCCAGTGCTAAACAAAGCCTCCAATTCCTCGGCTGTGATGGAGAAAAGCATTATAATATATGTGCACTCCAGGATGCTGAGGTGGAGTTCTGCAGACAATGAAGCTCATTTTGAAGATACAATATGTGTTTGAGCCAAGAGGAATGCATTAGAGAGGTTCCAAGTAGCAATAGAAGGTCATGAAATCCCAGCTGTTTGCAAGGCATCATAGTTGACTCTGGGCTACTGAAATGCAAACCCAGCCAACTCTAAGTTGTTACTTTGGACCAATAATTCTTGTTTATACAGGCGGGTTTCTGAGGCTGTTATAGCCATACCATCATAGATGGGGGTGTTTTTCACCTATGGAATGTTATCATGACATTGGATTTTGCCCTGTCTCCCAGTTGCTCACTGAGGGCACAATCCTATACAAGACATTGGGCCAACGCAACATGCTTGTGTTGTCCCGACGTCTCTAGTGCCGACGTGGAGGGCGCCAACCATCACCCCCGTGTTGGCATGAGTGCCATTGGGCTGATTCTAGCAACAGCGTCAGCCAAACAGCACTAGGCAGAGGCGTCGGAGCGCCACTCCTGCACCAGCCAAACTTGGCTGGGCCAAGAGCGGATCTGAACATGGGGAGGGCAGGAGGGCATGAGTAGGGGTGGGCGGGCCGGAAGGCGTGCCACACCGGGGAAGGGGATGGAGATGGGATGCAGCTGGTAGGCCGCATCCAAGCCCTGTTTGGGGCCTTGTAGTGTCCTTGGTTCTGCCCCTGCTATACAGCAGACGCAGATCGAAGGAAACCAGGGGGGAGGCTGGACCTTCCCCTGAGGTAGGGGCATGAACCTGCCCGTGCCCTGGGGAGGCTCCCCAGCACACCGAGGCTGCACTGGGTTTGGCGCAGGCCCGTCGGCCTCGCTAATCCAGTGCACTTTGTATATGATTGCGCTCTGAAGTACATGTAGCTCTGGCTGCAAGATGGCAAAGTTTTGGCAGAAGAAGGCTTGAAACTGCCTCTGTGTAGAATAGGTGTCCGACGCTGGAATTCAGGAAAGGTGGATTTTTAATTACTGCAAGAGGGGACAGAGGGAATGGGACTGCTCTGCCCAGGGGTTTCACATGTGTTCATTTCCTTTTGAAGTTTAATTTTCTCATGTATAAAGTGCCGCTTAGATCAGACTTGAAACATGATCAATGCAACTGGCAAGTGTTTACTTCGTGATCATGGAGCAATTAAATTCCAACTCAATACAGTTTAGGCATCAAACAGCTGCGTACTCATTCCTAAAGTGCCCGCCGGATTACTCATCACTGCAACCAGGCTGCTGCCTGCATTCTCAGCGCCAATTAGTGGCGAAGAAACAGCGTAATCGATTTTCTGGGGACTCAGCCCTAGACTAGTTCTTTCTACAGTCTTGGACAGGCCTGCCTCTCTCAGAACTTCAAATTGCTGAGCACTTCTAACACGGGAGCACAAAGTTGTTGGCAGAGCGAAGGGGTTGGTTTGATCCATCAAGAAGCAAAATGTTATAGACCCATGAAACCAGCCTAGGTTGTCCTTGAGATTAGAGACATAAAGGAAGCCAGCCACAGGAAGAGGAAGTTGCGTTTCAGCAACTTTGGTTCTGATTAGCCACTTGCTCCTGCGTGATTTTACTTGCCTGTATTGATCTTCGGATGAGGCTTTGCTCTGCTTCCCAGCTCTCCTGCAGCTTGATACCAGGTACACAGCACAGGTCTTCTCAGTGGTAGAAACTAGATTTTGGCGCTTCTTCAGCCAGGGTCATCTTGTTTTGTTTTTATACTGGCTGATCTCTCCCCTGATTGGATTGTTGACTTCATTTTTTAAGCTTTATTGCTGTTCATTTGATTTGATACACTTTGGTTTTGTTTTTAAAATATTTTGTCTCCTGGGGGGAGGCCTTTTGGCCAAAAAGCATCATAAAATTTTTAGTATAAATTTTTATACTAAATGGTCTCCTTTTCAGCCCACCCCTATACTGTCCTGGAACAGGCAGGCCTGCTCTGTATCCAGAGCAGTATAGGAAGCCGCTGGAAGCCACCTCTGGGTAAGTCCCAGTAGGGCTACTTGGAGCTGCGCTAGCAAAAATCACTGGCACAACTCTGAGTGGCCCATGTAGGAACGATGGGGCAGGGGTTAGGATTTGGCATAAGTGCCAGATCTGCGTTCCACCACCCCTCCCCAGGCTGGCCTGCCCACAGATCCCCCTCTCTCTACCGTCACCCCTGTCCTGTTCCACCTTCCTACTGCCTTCCCCCTGCCCTCCCCAAGGCCCCACGTTGGCCAAACCTGGATAGCATGGGCCCAGCTTAGCAGGGTGCCACCGTGTTGTCTGTGGGCCTAGCGCCTCTAGCCTTCTGCACTGGTGCAGACTTGCCTTACAGCTCGTTTGCAATAGTGCTAGGCTAGCACAAGGGACATTTGCAGGCCCAAGGGTGTTCTAGGATTGCACCCTTAGTCTTTTAGCTTGGGCATTTGCTGTGGTCCATACCCATTAAGATGGCCTCCAACAGCTGATCTAGCTCTCATCTTGGCTCTCACTTGCCATAGCGCCTGGCCAATGTGGAGGCAGCATTAGATTGTGAAAGCGCACCTCACATGCTTTTTCAGTTCAAGCAGAAACCAGTCAGGATGGAAGACAATGCCGCTCTCCTGTCTTGGTCCATTTGAACACGTCAGCATAGTAGTTACACTTTGTCCCCTCCCCCAAGTCCAACCCCCCCCCCCCCCCCGCAGATGCTGGTAATTTCTTTACCACTTTTCCAGCTGACATGGTCATTAACTATGGCAATAAATTAATTCCAATCTGTGTCGGGTAAAGTATAAAGCTTACAGCAGAACAAGCACTTCCGTAAAGCAGCCGTAAATTGCTAGTGAAGCCATACCATTAATATAATGCTCCTCTGGGTTTCTTTCTTTTTTTTTTTTTTATTACAATTACCGATGCATCTGTCATCTTGCCAGATTCTTTGAGGCAGCTTTGTTTCTTGGATACCCAAAGCCTTTTATTTTCCTGATGTCGGTCTTCCATTATGCACTGTTAGCTAAAGGTTATTAACTTGGTTAACCTATGAAAAATATTATACCCGGCTCTCTGAGAATTTGTTCTGAAACTGAATAGTCCTGTTGGAATCCTTTTTGATCACCCCAACTTCTAGAAAAGGCAATCAACAAGTTTGCCCTTGAGGTCAACCCCAGACAGCTGTACCAGTTGGTTGTACTGAAGTTCATGACTTTGGAAGGATCTTCAGCTTTTGTGAAGCGAACAGTAATATGATCCATATAAATTAATGGAGGCTTTCCCTTGATTTCCAAAATTGTTAAGCCAAAGACATATGTTCTCAGGCTAATCTAGCTGGTTCTAAGATTATTATTAATTGTTGTAATACCCATTAACACAGCTTATATATTTTTATCTTTGGTGATAAACTGGTGCACTCAATGGCTATTGTTCCCATTTTTTGAAGGTGATGAAAGCCAAGGGAAAAAAAAGATGTTCCAAATGATCTATAAGATTTGCAGCTCAGTTGGAACTTGAACTTGGGTCTCGTGGGGCAAAGGGTATCATAAAAAGATTGATGCCTGTGAGATTAAATAGGCTTTAAAGCAGTGATGTCATTCAGGGGGAACGGACCAGAACGGGCGTTCCGGATCCTAACGGGCTCCGTGGCTGGTTCTGGGTTCCCGACAAGTGCCAATCAAAAGTGAGTTCCTGTTCCTAAATCATTTGAATGACACCACTGCTTTAAAGGTAAAGGTTTCCCCACGACCGAATGGTGTAGTCATGTCCGACTCTAGGGGGTGGTGCTCATCTCCGTTTCTATGCTGAAGAGCCGGCGTTTGTCCAAAGACAAGCTTCCGTGGTTATGTGGCCAGCATGACTATACGCCGTAGCGCACGGAACGCTGTTACCTTCCCACCGAAGTGGTACCTATTTATCTACTTGCATTTTTACATGCTTTTGAACTGCTAGGTTGGCAGGAGCTGGGACAAGTGATGGGAGCTCACTTGGTCATGTGGTCTTGAACTGCCAACCTTCGGGTCAGCAAGCTCAGCAGCAGCAGTTTAACCCTCAGCGCCACCACATCCCTTCAATAGGCTTTATTCACACTTCAATAGGCTTTTTGTGGTTCAGTCTCTGATCTCATCATATTGTACGTCTAATTCAGGGATCCCCTGACTTCATCCACTAGAAAGAAAAAAGTGTGTAGTAGTAGGCAAAATGCTAAGTGTTGTGGGAGCCTGAGCTCCTCTGTAACAGGGTCTCTCCCCCTCACCTTCAGAGCCATTTGCAGCTTGGAGAGCAAAGCATCCAAGCCAGGTCTCTGACTCTTGAATGGCTCTGGAGGCTAGGAGGAGGGGTTGTGTTACACAGGAACTCAGGCTCCTGTGTTCCCCCCATAGGAATGCCACTGGTAGTAGACAGAAGTGTGGGGAGTTGAGAAGAGGAAGGAATGGAGGTGCATTTAATTATAATGCAGCTGGGCTCAGCAGATCATTCAAAATGTGTTGGTGGGCTGCATATAGTCCAAGGACTATAACCACAAATCCTATATTCATTCTGCAATTCTGTGACTTGATTGTGAGCGGGCAGAATTTGGTTGTTCTTTCTTAAAAAGGCACTAGTTGATGACATTTTAAAAGCCAGGAGGTGGGCTGAGCATGCCTTCCAGAGGGCAGGGCTTCAGTGCCTCATTGGCTCCATAACAAGCAGAAATAGAAGACATCATGCAATCCAGCAATAAATACGTGCAATTTATACCTGTTAAGGAGTTCATCTTTTCTTGGTGCAGAAGTTGGATTATCTTCAGCCCAGAGTATTGAGAAGTTGCAACTATATTGATGTTTAGCCGTGCAGGTGCATACCCCGTTCAGGTTCAGCTTACTTAGCTTGTAAGGTAGGGAGAGTTCCTGTTCGGTTCCAGTGGAAAGTGTTATGTAACATTTCTGTTCTTTAGCTGAAGATAATGCCAAAAATATACAGTATTCATGTACCTTATGTTTTGGGGCAAGCTTGGCATTTTCAAACAGGTCTCAGTACTGAGCCTGGCTTTGAATCAAGCCTTGATTGTTACAAAAACGGGATTGGCATTTTTACTTGGACATCTTCAACCAGTTTGATGGACTATAGAGAGCAAATGTGTCTCTTAAGCATCTGACAATGTCAAGTGCTGGTACACATGGATAGGATGTTATGAAAGGAGCTCGCACTGTGGTTCCTGCGTCATCGATTCCTTGAGGACAGACCTGTGAAAGCAAGTTAATCTGCTTCTGCGGCCATCATTAAATTAATGTGCAAATAAAAAAAGTATTACTTGTTAAAGAGACCAAAAGACCAGTTTCAGCGAGATTTCTGCTTTGCTGGCATTTACTGTTTGTACATCTCTAGCCTCATTTCTCTTCCCTATTGAGGTCGCAGGTACAAAGAAAGGATTTTTGTTTCTTAGCAGCTTGCCTGCTTCATATCCTTCTCCCCCCTGTAGTCCTAATATTCTCCTGGGTTTTGAAGTTTTACAAGTAGCAGTAGTTGGGGGGGGGGAATCACTGCAAATGGTTGGACCACCAAAGGGGAGGGGAGAGGGGGGAAAAGAGAGAGAGAGAGAGAGAGAGAGAGAGAGAGAGAGAGAGAGAGAGAGAGAGTCCTATCTATCCACAATGCCATTTTTTTTAAATTTATTTTGAAGAATTTCTATCCCGCCTTTCCCATGCTGAAGCAACTGCCCAAGGTGGCATACATGGGCAGGCTAGTCTAAACCACCATTTTTCAATGGTTTTTTTTTTTTTTTTTTTTTACAAATATACAGTATTCTGCAATTCACCGAATCCTCAGTCCCAGATGTAACCTTCACAGTGTCACGAGCTTCAGCAGGTGAAATACAAATACATTTAATATCAGGTTTGGAGCTAGACCTGATGCTGAGATGAGGGCATGCAGCCTTTCAGAAACCTCAGATCTGTACACTCTTTGTGGTTCTCTTCTCATTCCAACTCATGTCCCTTGTCCCTTTATGGCACTGCTTCCCAAACCTTTTCTACTGGTGGCTCTTGACCTACTGGGCCATTGACCACAGCTCTCCATTAGGGGTACAATCCTAGACGTCAGACCACCCCACCAGAGTTCTTTGAAAAGTGCCGCCACTGCTGTGACCATGCGAACACTTAACAGCCCATGTGCTCTTTGCATCCTGTGATCCTGGTTATTTGCAGGATCACAGGCTTCGCAGAAGCAGTGGCAGCACTTCTCAAAGCACTCTGGTGGGGCGTTTCTGCCCCACCTGCCCTGTCGCTGATCCAGATACATGCCTGCCTTGACCTTTACGTCCAACTGCACCACCCATGGCTGTCTGGAAGTCTTCTGCTCCCTTCTTGTCCCATGTTGCTCATCTGCTGCTATCCTAGAACTGCCTCCCAGAGCACCTGCATGGTTTTGCCTCTCTTCCTTCAATCCCCCTCCAAATATGCACCTTTTCTGTGAAGTCTTTGCTGCAATCCCTTAATCCTAATATCGTGCTGCACTAAACCCCAGTATGTGTCATGGGAAACTCAAGTATGTCTCTGGGGTGACACCACCTCTGCCTTCATCTGCCTTTGTTGCTTGCCCTGTGTCAAGTTTTGGATCTAAAGCTTAAGGCAGGGACCAGTCCTGTGTTTGTGTTTTGAAGGCACTATGTGTATGTATGTACATGCATATATCTGCCCAGATTGTTTTTGCAGCCTCCCCTGCCCCCATGGCCACAAGTGAGTTGGCCTTAGGACCATAGCTGAGGCCTACTTAGGTTTGGGGTGAGTTTATTTGGAAAGGCTCTTTTAGCTGGCAAGAGTGCATCCCTGTCCAAGTGTCATTACATTTGTAGCTCACCCTCAGGGTTGCATATATGGCTTCTTTTGTGTTTTATCTTTCATTGCAGCAGTCTACAAACTCCAGCCTGCGGGCCGGATCCAGAGACCACTTTTCCCATCTGCCGGTTGCTGGCGCTTATTGTTCTGTTGGGGACAGCCGCGTTGGGGCAGCCACGACTGCAGCCCTCTAGTGTTGCCACCGCCAGCTGCTTCCGGGTTCTATCAACCCATCAGGCTGTGCATGTGGCATTCTGGGCAGGCACTGCTGGCAGCAGTGACTCTTGGGGGCTGTGGGCAGAGACGTAACAAGGGTGGAGCCTGAAGGGCACCTGCCCCAGGGCACTATGCCAAGGGGGCGCAATTTTCCTTGGCATAAAAAAGCCCCAGATAGCTTCCCCTACTGTTGCACAGCTGAATGTGGGGTGCTCTCCAGGCAGTTCTGGATGGCATGGAGGCCCCTCCCATTGCCCAGAAGCACCGCATATACTTCCTTGCCCCAGGTGCTGTTTTGTCTAGTTACGCCTCTGGCTGTGGGGGTGCTTGGGGGTGGGAGGAGCTTGTCTGTAATTTTATTTACCTGTTTTGAGCATCCTATAGAAATGAATAACAATGATAGTTTGCTCTGATAATTTGGATATATTGGCTCTTTTTCCCCAAGCATCAGTTCCTTGCAGACTCATCCCAGGAATAGCTGCAGCCTGCCTGTTAAAGATACATTCCGTTCCTGCCCTCAGGTGATCAAAAGGGTTTCCTGCATGGAGGAGTTGGGAGGCAGAATAAAATAACTCCTCGTCGCAGTCAGAATTCAGTTTTGTCATAGTTTTTCAACAGTGAAGCTCTCTCCGGAAAAGAAAGCAAGCAGGGTTCAAAGGAAGTCAGAATCAGTTAGGAATAGCAGTCGAGATCCTGGAAGATTTGCTCCCATCAGACATGGTTTGCGTTTTGTGGGCAGCTCACAGTGACAGCCTCAGGCTGACAAACACAGAAAGAACAATTTTACCCTGCTTCACCCATTCCCATGTTCCTTTTTAAAAACGTTTTTCATACACACACAATATCATTTGAATAGCACTGGAAGGAGTATTACACAATTGCCCTAAGTTGATTTCTAGCTACTCAGGTGCTTGGATTTGTAGATAGATTATTGATCTGGCTCAGTGAAGGCTGGTCTTGATGTTATTTTACCCGAGTAATATATTTGCACTTGGGAGAAGTGCGTACAGTTGAATTTAGATTTGTTTCAGTCTCCTGCAATTATGGTGCTGCTGATTGCATCTCTGCCGCTTGGGAGCCCAGTTTCTCACACACACACACACACACACACACACACACACACACACACACACAC
>JAJKFI010000051.1:4384901-4399180 GCA_029204185.1 Lerista edwardsae | reverse complement strand
GTAGTAGTAGTAGTAGTAGTAGTAGTAGTAGTAGTAGTAGTAGTAGTAACAACAACAACTGCCTAGGTCCTCAGTAGGTGGATAATACATAAAGAATCCAGTCAAAAACAACTGTGCAAATATGGGAATGAATGAATGAATGAATGAATGAATGAAATTACTTTAGAAACAGATGACCAATGGGAAGTCATGTTAGGACCAAGTTGCACATTACCCTAAATGCATAACATGTTTGTCTTGATTTTTTGAAAGGTAACCTAGGGATATAAAACCAGACTTGCAGCAGGTGTTGGGAGACTTTGGCCTCACCACACTTCTGCTCCTGATTTCACCCCCACATGTTGCTTTAAAAGGAAAAAAAAAAGCTGCTGTTGGTTGTCAAGAAAAGCTTGGGTTTTTTAAACTTTAAAATCACTAGTCAATCACTAGTATTTATATACCGCTTTTCAACATAAAGTTCACAAAGCGGTTCACAGGCAAATAATAACATTCAAGTTAAATGGCTCCCTGTCCCAAAAGGGCTCACAATCTAAAAGAATGGAGAACACCACCAGCAACAGCCACGAGAAAGACACTGTGCTGGGGTGAAGAGGGACAATTGCTCTCCCCCTGCTAAATATAAGAGGACACCACTTGAAAAAGTGCCTCTTGCCCAGTTAGCAGGTGGCATGTTAAAATGGTGCAACGGGGGCATGATCAGGAATTGAATGTGCAGGACAAAAGTTCTAAAGTCCCCCGCTCCAAAAAAAAACCTACACAATAGGTCTGTGTTTTTTTTTGCAGTCTCAACCAGCCACTATTTTTAAAGCAAGCGCACCAAGCCAAATTACACTTTCAGGGTAACATGTACCTTGGCCTTTCAAAGGTTGTAACATTATGGACAGTGTAGAGGAGCCAAGTGATTTTTTTTTCTTGCTTTCCCATACTGCTAGAATTTGGGATCGCCCAATGAAATTGATGGGTAGTCAATTCAGGATAGACAAAAAACAGTTACGTTGCATAATTAACAAGGAATTTACTGCCACAAGGTCTAGTGATGGCAATGGGTTTAGATGCTTTGAAAAGGGGATTAGACCCATTCTTGGATAAGGAAAGGTATAGCTGTAGTTATTAGCCATAATAGCCAGTTGTGGGAAGGGGTGCAGGAAAGCATCTGGCTCTGTTGGAAACTGGAAACCACATAGACTGTAGATTTGATTTAGTATGGTACTGCTTTTCTTTTTAAGAGAGCTGTAACAAAGCAGAATCCTACCAGCCCAAAGGCACCATTGAATTCTTCACATCTGTTTCTTCCGTGTCTGAAGGACTCCTTTTGACAATGTGTAAATGATGCTGCCTAGTTAAATTTACTTTAAATGAGGTAACAATTTCATATTTGAATACATTTTCTCCTATTGTTCAATAGGTGCTATGGCTTTTTAATGCAGCTGTCAACAGATTAAATACTTTTTGCTGATTCATTGTCTTGTTTTTTTTCATGGTGCAGTTGATGAATAAACTCACTGAAATAAATATTACAGCCTCAACAGGCATATTTTTAAGCAATTGGCACCAGGAATTCTTTTAACTGATAGACACAGGCAAAAGAATCTGTTGCTTGAAAAATTGTTCTGTGTGTTCTGAATCTGGCAGGCAGGATCAAATATTTATTATTATTAGTCATCATTCATAATAAAAACTTCTTGGTATTTCTAAGGTCCCCTTTCAGAGCAGATGCTGATGTTAGCCTTACTCTGTGTATGTGTTGTGTGTGCCTCTTGGGAAGGACATTCCCCTAGGAAAGATGGTCAACATTGACTGACATGAGGTCAAATTCTAGTCTGCCAAAAGGACAAATCTTTGCCCTGGCAAAGGCTAGAAGCCTAGGAGAGTTTCTTCAGTGATATAGTAGAAGTGGGTCTCCCGTCCCTAAGGCATACACAATTCATCCCACTCTTAGCTCTCTTTTTGCAACCTTTTGCAATGTCTCAGAAACCTTTTGGAAGAAGTAGACAGACAACAGTGGGACAAAAGGGTTAAATGTGTACTTTTCAGACAGCAAGCAGTCTCTACTGTTACTTTTAGCACGCCAATGCTGGAGCCAGACTATTTATTTAAGGGGAGTGGGATGAGAACTTAAGAAGAACCCTACTACCTTAGATCAAAGATCTAGTTATCCTGACACCAGGCCAGAGGCGGACTGTTTATGGGGTAACACGTGGCGGCTGCCCTAAGCACTATTTGTGGATGGGCGTTCTGCACCAAGCTCCTAATGATAGCTGCAGATGGTCCTTAGAAGCAGGGCCTTAAAGTAACCGTCTTCTGCTGCTTTGGCCTCCATCAACTGGTATTCCGAAGCTTAATGGCACTGAACCAAAAAATTTCAATTAGGAATTGCAGCTAATAGCCACTGTAGATATCTGGCATGGACATATCTAATTTCCCTTTGAAGCCTCCCGCTAAACCAGTGGTCACCACTTCTTGCTTACATACATTTGTGTTATACTGTTGTGATCTCTGTAAATGTGTGATGAACATACACACTTTGAGCAACAATCTCCTTTTACACTCTTTTAAAAGAACCCTATCATCTTCCTCCAGTTGTAAAAACTATTATGCATCTCCAGTGTAACTGGATCTTTGCCTTCCTTAACTCTCAGAAGGAAACTGAGGCAGACTATTGTTGAGTCATCATAGATCCCTGAAGTTGCTCAGCAGAAATTCTCAGCACAAGCCACGCATCTGTCAATACTTCACCCTATCAGGATTCCCTGAAAAAGACTGAACCATATGTTTCTCCATCCTACTGAGTCATTTTCTGCACTGACTTTTGATTGACCCCTTTGTGATATGCCCTTGGGGAAGCCTGGAGACCAAATACACTGGAAAAGGCAGTTTTGTCTCAGCTCAGCAAATGGTGTTTGAAGAATCTAGGATAGTGGGAGAGGGAGGGATTAAAATACTGAAGTGGCCCTCAGGAAGTATTACTGAATTTTGCAACTAGCACATTATTTTCCTGAATAACAATCAAAGTCTTAAGATGCAAAAAATTCTGGTTACATCCTGGCTTGGCAATGCCAAAAAAATGTATAGCTCTCCCCCCCCCCCGCCCATCACTGAGAAACAGGGATAGCTTTTCCAACATGGGGATGTAATGATTGAGGAAAAGCTGTGTGCTTTCGATCCTATGCTGACTTGGTGCTAGCATAATGCACATTGCACCAGTGGAGGCTGTTTTGTGGCAGTCACAGTCTTGGCTGGTACATGCTGCTGGATCGCTGGCATGGAGGCTGGAGTGGCTTCCCTATGCACCTGCGGAAAGCTGAAGGCCTACCAGAGCAGGTAGAACTGTGCAGGGTTTGGAATGGAGCGGGAGGCATAACGGGAGGGGGTGAATGAAATGGGATGGTGATGGGCAGAGAAGAGAGTGGATCAGGCCCTGGAGGGAGGTTTTTCTGCCGGCAGCGGTGCACACTGAATCCTGACTCCCTGCGCTGGCTTGATCTGCCTTCCCAGGTCAACACAGATTTTCAGCAGCTATAGAGCAGGCACAGGTCTGAGCTCACTCATTAGGCCTGCAGGGGCCTACACCATGAAGGCCCCCCAAAGCCAACACATACCTGTAGGATTCAGCAGAGCCTGCATCAGTGCCACTGCATCACCGTGTGGGGAGTTGCAGTGGATTGGGCTGCCAGTCTCTAGCAGGAAAAAAGGTGAGCAACCATAACTGAAGCTCTAGTAATGCATCAGCTGGTGCACATCTGGCTCTGTTTTGAGTTTGTTTTTAAGATGGGGCTTAACCTGGAACTTCCTGCAGCCAAGCATGCATGAGACCATTGAGCTGTATACAGTCTCTTTTATGTATTAAGCTGATGTGTCCTGAATTTGTGTTTTGCCTAAGGATAAGAAGATGGTTTTGTTGTTGGTGGCGATGTGGCTTTTAGAATTCTGAATAAAAATGGGTCTGACATTTTGTTCCCCCTATATAACATAATGAATTAAGGCATGGGGGGGGGAGGAACCTCTCTACTCCATACAATTGCTGTTCTAGAAATAAACTCTGCAACCATCCTCTGACCATACAGACAGCTTGAAACAGTCAGGGATTAGAAAGTTTAAAAATAGCATGGAAATCACTCACATTGCGAAATGCCTCAGAGTGCTGCAGCACTATTTGGTTTCTCTTTGACCGAGTTGTGACCCTTACAAAAATCCCTTGCTGGACATCCACAACCTGTTTGGAAATGCAACTAGGTGGGTTTGTTGGATGGGAGAGGGCAGAGAAAATTGGTGGCTCTGCATGAGTACTTGTGCACTTTGCTTTGTCTCAGGTTTCTAAAAATCCCAAGTTACCCTCAGAAAGGAGGTAACATGTGCACAGGTATGCGTCCTTTAACGGGGATACTTCTGAGCGCCTGTCATAATTTGATTAGGTCATTATGCAACTAGTCTGTTCTTTCTTCTGTAAACAGACTGGCTGCAGCTGCTTGCTATGGATTGCTTTCAGAGCATCTCCTTTGTTGTGTGAATGGGCAGGCTTCTGCAGACCTCATTAACAGGCTTCTTTGTTGTGTAAACAGACATTCCCGCTACAGGCAGGCTCTTGGAGACAATTGCCTTGTTAAGAACCTATTCTTCGTTATGTTTTGGTCTCTTCTAATATAGTTAGATGAAACATCACTAATACACACCTGTATTTGCATCCTCTTCTGATGAGTTTGGACCCCCTTTGACCAGTGGTCACTACAGGTGAACAGGTCTACAGAGGATGCTAGGAATGCCATTTCAGATTTCGAAGGGGCGCAAAGAGATCTCTGCAGCAGGGCAAGAGTCACTGCAAGGTTCATTCAAAAGCCTTTAAGATTCAATTGTAAAACCACCACCACCACCCCCCAAAAAAACCCAGCAGTGTATTTTGAGAGCATTTGTGTGTACTTTTTCTGTCTGTTAACTATGCAGTCATCCACTTGGGAAAGTTGCATGCATTTCTCGGTTTTTTAAAACAAGGGATTTGTGCCTTTGGCATATATATACTTGGTGCAGAAGTTCATCAAATGGCTTGTAACGCTAGTCAGACAGGAGACGCTAGTCAGTTGTAGGTGCTCCTGAAGAATCACGTGTCCTAATAACATGGATAGGATTTCCACTTTATCATGCTTTAAACAGTCAAGTGGCAGGCAAAAATTGAGTGGATGTCACTTTTCTCAATGATAGTAATGCCAGGAAAAAAAAAACACCTGTCGGATTGCTCAAAGTCTAAAGTTGAGCAATCAACTTCTGTCTACCCACACACTCACGTGGCGTGGCTTTTTGTAGTCAATCCAAAAAAGCAGACACCACAAATCATACTTAAACAAAGGTTCAGATTAGAGCAACTGAGAACATACGTTAGCAGATATAACCGCCTACTTTTCTGTGCTTATACAGTGTATTCGTCTCAGTTCTTGAAGTGCACTAAGAGCACAATCCTAACCTGGAGTTAGGCAGGCATAGGAAAGCCAGCAAAACTTGGCCGGCACAAGGGCAACCGTAAAGCACATTTGGACCACTCTCAGGGTCAGGGAGGATGGCGCATGTCTGTGTGCAGGCCTCTCTGACTTCAAGTGGTCCAAACATACTTCAAGTGTCCCTTGTGCCAACCAAACTTCCCTGGCCTAACTATGCAGGCCTAACTCCAGGTTAGGATTGCTCCCTAAATCTCATCTTGTACAGTTTCAGCTCTGCTGTTCATTTTCACAGGCTAACATTTACGCTGCATGTTGACTCCTTAACTGACAGCAAAGCAGTAACAAACAGAACAGGTCTGAACAAAACAGACTGATTCGCAGCAGGTGTTCTTAACCTATGGGACCTGCACCCCCAGGTGGTATATGATGGAGGTCCAGGGTGTGTGTGAGGTATTCTGGGAATTAAGAAAAAATGTTGCCTTGATACTCATTTTTTTTTTTTTACAAGATAAGTACAGTTTCTAAACATGTTTGAATTTGGCCCTGATGATTGATGAGCCAACAAAACCCAATACTGTATTTTCCTATTTGGCTGCAACATGTATTGCTCTGAGTGTTTTCATTTTTTTCTCTCTCGTGAGTTTTTTTTAATGTCTTCATATATTTTCAGGAAAATAGCAGATAATAATTTAAAGAAAATAACCCCCTTCATCCACAGATTCGACTCACCATGGATGCCAGAGGAAAGCTTGTCAAACCAGAAGTGGCATTCTGAGACTTCCAGGAGGTCTTCTGAGGCTCATGGAGGTATCTGCAGGCCTCAGAACACCACCATATTTGACCAGAAGGCACTCTAAGTGGATCTCAATACAGGCGTGCCCCATTATCCACTGATTTGATATCCATGGATGCTGGGATGCCTATTAAAAACCTATGCCTATGTTCCTAAGGGAACATTAAGCAAATCTGTTTTGTTTTTACCTTGTTACAGCAAAACCACTGATGTTTCCCTATCATTAAAAAGGCATCCTCACTATCCATGGTTTCAGGTATCCACGGTGGGGTCCGGAACAGAACCCCAGCCGATACCGGGGCATGCCTGTGTCTGTGGGTTCGGTATCCATGGCGGGTCTGGGAACCGATCCCTTGTGGATACTGAAGTCCAAATGTATTGGGGGGAGGGGCATGAGCAGTTCAACATTTTCCTGGGAATGCCCAGGGCACAGAACCTCTGCTTTACAGAGTCTGTCAGTGGGGGTCAGGCCAGCCAGCATCAGAGGTAAATGATAGGCTTTGCCACTCTGCAGCTCCTTCCCCAAGTCAGTGTTTTACTTTGAGTGGTCTATGCAACTCATGATCCATCATGCTGAATACAGTTTGTCAGTCATGTGGGATGGTTCAATGAACCAAAACATTTTGCTTCTGGCTTGGAACTACGAAAACAGGGTAGTGGTCAAGCACACGAACAGGCCATGCCATACATGGGGCAGTGATGTCATCTGGTAATGAAGATTGGGAACGCTGGGCGGGACTTACGCGTGATTGGCAGCCCGTCTGTTCCGTTCCGCGGCTGCCCGGGCCTCGGCGGGGCGCCTGCTCGCCGGGGGGGACGGGTGGGGGGCGCGAGCAGCAGACGGGTGTCTGGGTGAGCAGCGGTGCGGTGCGCCAACCAGGGGCAGCCTCCCGAGGCCAGGGCAGCCACGGAACGGATGGGCTGCCAATCATGTGTAAGTCCCGCCCAGCGTTCCCGATCTTGATTACCAGATGACATCACTGACATGGGGTAATTAGATCACAAGTTGTGCAGGCCACACACAGGCCGAGATGCAAAGGAAGATGGAATCCTGTTCTTTTACTGGCTGTGGGCATCCTTCACATTCTCTGAATGACAGGTACCCATTTGACAGGTACCCATTTGCTCTTTTCTGCACTTGCCAAAAGGTTCAGTAGCCCTGTGCTCCTTTCTTCTGGTTACCATAGTAAGGGCTCAGGAATGGGGTGAACAGTGACTCTGAGAATTTCCATAGAGTCAGTTTAATGTGGCTTGTTGCATGGGTTTTGGGTGGGTTTTTGTGTTTTTGGTGCCATTAAAACATTCCTTTGCTTATTTCCTCTCTGTCTTCATCTCCCTGTGGTGTTAGCAAAAGTTAGAGCTTCCTTTCTTCCCCAGGAGAGCTGTCCCTTGCTTAATCCTATTACACATTGATGTTCTTGTCTTTGTGACGTCACAGTGTGTTGCCATGGAAATTATAGCAATGCCACAAAAATTAGCATTCCCAGCTCTCTGAACAGGTGGGGGCAAAATCTCAAGCTTGATTTGTGGGTCACAGTTGCTCTGCAAATCAGCAGAAAGTCAAGAGCAGTTGATGGGAAACCATTAGGGTTAAAATGAGTGTCAGGCACCACGGAAGAGTTTGTCAGTCTTTGGACTGTAATCATTATTTGGTAATCCCAAGAAATGGAAGTGTAGTTCCCACCCCCACCCCCAAAAAATACACGTTTGCACCTAGTCTTCTGTTTCATTTTTACAACAGGGATAGTTCCTTCTCCTGGCAAACCATAAAGTACTGTGCAAGGTTAAAAAGAAGTTAATAGTCTTGTGGAAACAGTGAATTTTCTTTTTAAAAAAACCTCAGATCTTTGCATGCTTAATATGTGTGTGTGTGTGCGTGCGCGCATGTGTGTGCGCACGCACGTGTATGTAATTGTCATTGTTGGATTATAACTTGTGTGTATTTAACTGTTAGAAGTACATTTTGCATGCACCAGTTTGAGAGGTCTGTAGGAAAAAAGAATGCCTGCTGTTAGAACTATCACTATGCACCCTTACCTGGGAGTAAGTTTTAGTAAATATAATAGACCTTACTTCTGAGTAAACATACACAGGATTGGGCTGCATGAAAAAGAAATAACTGGAATACGAGAGACTGGTTATTCATCAGCAGCAGCTTACCTTTTTTTCTGTTGGTACCTGGGCTATCACAGCCATTTCCAAAGCAGTGGTTTTCTTTTCCTGTGAATCTGTCAAACCCCTGAGTGTCAACACTTCTCCCCCAAAAACGCTTGCATAAAAATGAGAGTACAAGTAAAAACAAGCATCAAAAGGGGAAAAAAAAACAATACCCCATGCTCTGCCGTAATCAAACACAGATAAATCTTTATACAACGCTGTTCTAGAATTAGATACATGAAAAATGCAATGAATGCTGTCCCTGTTACATACTGATTAGTCCCATCTCCCTCAGGTCACTTTACAGCATTGTATAGGGGCTGGAAGCTAGAAGTTGCATGACTCAAATTTGGTCAGGGCTACTTTGAATTAGAATTTAACTGGTACACTGCACATATTTGTAGTGTATACCTTGTAATGAGTGAGTGGGGTACATGCATTTCCTGTAGTGCTGTTTGCCTAACTGAAAAGGCAGGCATATATTTAGAAATATTCAGCTGCCTTGTGCTGAGTCGACAATTGATGCATGTAGCCTAATGCCACCTATTCTGACTGGTTGCAGCTCTCCAGGGTCTTCCTTCTCATCACTTGCTACATGATCCTTTTAGTGGAGATGCCAGTGATTGAACTTTGGACTGTTTGCATCCAAAGCGTGCAGCCTGTCATGACTAGGGGCACAATCCTAACCAACCTTCCGGCACTGGCATAGCTGCGCCAATGGGGCATGTGCTGCACCCTACAATGGAGTAGCAGTCACGGAGGCCTCCTCAAGGTAAGGGAATATTTGTTCCCTCACTTCGGAGCTGCGGTGCCCTTACCCCGGTGCTTGAAAGTTGGTTAGGATTGCCCTCTAGGTCATGACCCCTTCCTGGAACTTCCCATTTCAGGCCTGCACAACATATGATTCATTGCATTGAATTAACCCTACCAACCACCCCTACCCAGTGCAGATCAGGACTGGAGACTATAATTACCCTTCCCCAGCACCATGGTCCCAATCCAGATCGAGGGGCCCATGCACCTGCTGTTTGCACAGCCAAAACACCCCCAAAGGTAAAAGATGTGATTGAAAGGCAAGTCGCTGTTGGATTCCTGTACAGCATGAGAGATGGTTTCACCCTGTCCTTAGTCATGCGGTGCCTGTTCATTGTCTCAGCTTTGATACACTCCCCCAGGAGTTTCCCTGCATCCGCCCCCGACCCACAGCGAATGCTGTGTGAATATTGGTGAAGCCGATTAGTTACTGAGGGGTAGAGACTTAAACAACAACGACAAACCAAAAAAAAAAACCAAATAAAAAAGAGCAACGTTGCGTTTTGTTCACAGTGACGATCCCTGCGGTTCAGCCAGCAAGAAACCCGGGTGTGCCACGGAGGATCCGAAGGAGGCCGGCCGACACAGTGGCCAGGAAGGCAGGTCCGACACCTTGAAGTTAAAAGCCCAGCATGCGGAGCGGCGGGAAGAGCAGGTGGATCAGGCAGCGGGGTGCTCCCCTTTGGTGCAGAAGGCCAGCCTCCACCACACGGGTTCCCCCGTGAGAGGGCAGCGCAGCAAAGGGGCAGCCACATGTTCTCATGCAGCTGCCTCCGATTATGAGCTCTCCCTTGACTTAAAGAATAAACAGGTACACCAGCCTTTCATGCCATGGGAGAGGGGGTTTGGGCGGGCTGGGGCCATCTCTCTATTGACTCTGTAGCTTAGTTTCCATATGCATTCCCGCCCTACCGATCACCACCATTGGCATGAACTGGGGGTGAGCAAACCCACGCCAGGACTTCTGTTCCATGATACGGCCAGGGGCTGAGCAATAAGCAGTGGGTGGGGATGCTGATCTCCATGACAGCGGTGAACAAATATTTAAACCAGCTTTCCATGCTTCTTAATTTTGGCTCGCCACCCATAGGGATGCAGCATTCATCCTGCACACCGCATCAGAGCAATGTGCTCCCAGCCATGTTCCTTTCAAACTCTGTTGCTCATTGGAAAGGTAGCTTGAAACATGCTGTGTTCTGGCCAATTGCCCACTAAGCAATAATTACATAACTTTTAAGTGTGTTACGTTCAGTGTATTTATGTGCTGTCTGTTCTGCAACAATTCCCCCTACCCCCACCCTCCACCTAGGCCCCTTCATCTTAAAGTGTCTGGCCATGGACCGGCTTTGCCCCCTTTGGGCAAAGTGTATGGAGCGGACTGCTGTATAGATTCGGTTTTCATCTTGGCCTGGTGAACTGAACATTATTACATTTATTACAAGTGCTCCAGATCAGCAAAAGACATCATGAAGCTATCCTGATCAAGCTGCATTCTGGCTGATCAAGAATAGACACGACTCTACAGGAGTAAATCTAGACGAAATGTGTGTGAATGGCTTTTTGTATTTTCTTTGTCAGTATAGGGACTGAACACCCATACATTTATTCCAAGAAGGCCGAAACTGAGTTTTGCAATATATTTGCAATATATATTTAATAAACTTGATAGAATAGTATAGCAAACATCTCCCTCCTCCAATATTTTCCTTATTGTTTTCATATTGGTTTTCCCAGGAAAAAAAAAGGTGAGCTATCTGGGGAAGTGTAAGTTGTGTTTTTTTCCTGTGAAAATAAAAATAAAGATATAAAGTATAATTGAAAATATATTGAATGGAGATTGAAGTAAATAAAGGATATGAGCAAAATCAAACAAAGCTACAGAAATTCTGGCCAGCACATGAACAAATTAAATCCCCTGTAAACAACACCAAATGAAAGATAAAGCAATAACATCACTCCATTCCAATGAGCAGTCTAATCCTACAAATGAAGGTTAACGCAGCTAAAAATAAGCCAGCAATATTTAAAAACGTTTCTGTCGAAGCAACATTTCATGGCATGCTTGCATCTAGTTTCTGGCAACATTGAGAACCTGGCGTTGCCCAAATAAGTTTCCTTGTGTCACATCTTGTTGGTACATTCTTTTTGGAGATTGGGGGGGGGAAAGGGTTTTGGGGGGTTCAAGCCATGATAAAACATGGCAATTGCAGATAGCTAACCTCTGCGGTTAAAAAAGTGTGAGCCATGGCTCCCCAGGGAGCTGCAGAAACCAGCCAGGGGAGTAGCAGAATCTTTGCAAAAACAAACAGAAAACACCCTGTATAATGTATAGGATTGTAGCCCTAATAGGGATCCATGGCCAATGGCCCAGTAGATCAAAGGAGCCTCTGGCTGAAAAAGTTTGCAAACCCCTGTTCTAAGGGTGGATAATCAGGCATGGGTAGAAATAGGCTATGTATACATTTCATGCATTTGCTGGTGGCAGGGCAGGAAAGAGTCTCTCCCACAGAATAAGCAGTCTTGATTGATGCTCTGTGCCTCAGGAGATTTGTAGGACCTCCTGCTGGCTGAGTACTTGATGGATCAATTAAGGGAGCGTTTTCATCTTGTGTACCAGCTGACACAGTGATTCTCAGATGGAGGTCAGAATGTGGGTGACATGATGCAGCACCAGCGGATTAACAATCCCAAAAATTGGTAAGGCAGGGTAGTTCATCAGACAGTGGGCTGATCAACAAGCAGCTCTAAAACCAAAGGTTTTAATTGGTTTTGCCCCATAGGATCCCAGGCCTTTCTTAGGTCGGATGACTCAATCATGGGACTCTGTTGCTGGTTGAGGATTCCTGCTGGGTTTGGCCTTTGTTTTCCACCTAGTTGAGGATTCAGTAACTAGTTGGAGGGCCATTGCTCTTAAAGGTAAAGGCTTCCCCACGACCGAAAGATCTAGTCGTGACTGACTCCAGTGGACAGTGTTCATCTCTCTAAGCCGAAGAGCCAGTATTTGTCTGAGGACAAGCTTCCGTCGTCATGTGGCCAGCATGATTATATGTCAAGGCACATGGAATGCCGTTACCTTCCCACCAAAGTGGTATCTATTTATCTACTCACATTTTTATATGCTTTCGAACTGCTAGGTCGGCAGGAGCTGGGACAAGCAACAGGAGCTCACTCTGTTGCATGGTCTCAAACTGCCAACCTTCTGGTCAGCAAGCTCAACAGCTCAGTGGTTTAACCCTCAGCACCACCATGTCCCCCTAGGCTTGCTCTTAGATTAACCATGAGGTTGTGAGAACCACTGGAGATACAAAAGCTTTCTTTTGTTTTATTAAAAATTGTTTTCTCCAAACTCAGGAGTCTAACTTATGTGGTCATGAGACAGCAACTGTGTGGTTTAGTAGTATTTGGAACTGGAAAGCTTCATTTAATTTTTGCAGGCATGAAAAAATCAATTTGAATTTAAGGGGTAAATAAGGCTCCATTCAAATTTGGCGCATCCGACTCCATAGATTAATTAAAAAGTAAGGTGATCACTTGGTTCAGTGAAAAGTGTGTCCTTCCAGATCTGTGAATCCCAGACTTCTTGCCAGCAGTCCAGTAAATAATCACATGAGTGATGTGGCCCTTTGCTCTCCAAGCAGTAATATTACAGGTTGAAAAGCCCTGGTGTATAGTCCTGACCTAGCTGGACAAATGACCTGGCTCAGTATCAAGCAGCTCTATAAGGCTCTAATACATTCATGTTTGCATGTGCTTACGATGCTTTTCAGAAGTAATGCTATTTTCAGAAGTAATCCTGATGCAGGCCTAGTTGTGCTGATCAGAGCCATACAAGGCTCTGAGTGCGCCCAGGGGCAGGATGATGTCACCGTGCTCCCAGCCCATGCCCGTGCATCACCCAGCCACGCCTCCCTGCACCTGGAAGAGCTCCATTAAGGAGTGATATGGGAGCAAGGGAGAGTGGGCAGGCCAAAAAGCACACGGGTTTTGCCTAGACTTTCCCAAGCTATAGACGTATGTACATACATATGTACTTATTTATACTTCCTTTTCCCATGGGCTACTCCAGTGGCTAGAAACTGAGTTCCCTGGACACACCCTTGGTCATAACTAGATGTGGGTATCTGACCAATTGACAGGTGTCGACAGGTGTTCTAACTGGACCAGGTATTCCAATATGTGAGGTTAAGCCTTTCTGGTGGACATGCCAATTACAGGTCTATAATGGGGTACTGTGCCATTAGTTGACTAATGCAAAGCAGTGCCAGGATGAATATGCATAGGAGCTTCACAGTGAAGGCGAAGGGATCTGGCTCACCACACCTGTGCTGGGTTATTATTTTATTAGCCTGTGGTGTTTTTTGGAACTCCTTCAGCAAAGTCATTTCTGAATCTAACTATAGATATTTCCCAGTAGTTTTCACTTTCCTTACCAGGCTCAAATTGCCCTGACATGTGTGTTGGGATCCAGTAATGTATTGAATTAATAATTCTTTTCAGAAGAAAACTCCTTTGAGAGGAGTTCTTAAGTAGTAGGCAATTACTTGTGATTCATTAGTTTGTCATCTTATTGGAAGTGACAGATAGGCAATCCCATTTTCTCTTTCTTTCCTTGCAAATGGAAAGGGAGGGCTCTTCAAATGGAACAGACAATCGAATTCCATTGATAGGT
Organism: Lerista edwardsae; assembly: GCA_029204185.1. NCBI lineage: Eukaryota > Metazoa > Chordata > Lepidosauria > Squamata > Scincidae > Lerista > Lerista edwardsae. The sequence goes on along the minus strand of JAJKFI010000051.1, from coordinate 4,385,322 downwards.
TCTGACATGATGTGTGAATGGACATCCGCCTCTCTCTCTCACAAGAGGAAGGTGATGGTTCCCAGCATGTTGGTTGATTTTTTAAAATATTAGAGGTACATGGAGGAGCACCCTAACAATGGCAAGTAAGCACAATACATAAATACCACTTTCATTTTCAGGTGCAGTATCTCTAAGTATCATGTGCAGGAGACAGACAACATCTGGCTGTCTGTTGTTCAAAACAGGATGCTACACAAGATGGGCTCATCCCGATCTAGCAAGGATATTCTTCCATCCTTATTTCCTTGCAAAACGCATATAATAACTGTAGGTTCTGGTGTTCACTCTGAGAATCAGATGTAGTCTTTCACATTGGATCTCAGTACTGTGTTTTGGTTGAGAATATAGAGAGTATAGTGATGGTCCGTGCTAGGGATGG
>JAJKFI010000051.1:4368585-4379901 GCA_029204185.1 Lerista edwardsae | reverse complement strand
TGAAAGAATTATGATTTCTTTCGAGTGACAAGATTTAAGCCCACAAAAGTTCCTGATATCAGAGACCCTTTGGAATATCAGGAAGAGAGCTTGCTTGTATGCTCCTTATCAAAGGTGGAAATTACCAGAGTAAATCAGGCCTTCCAGGTTAATCCAAACACCAACTGGTTACACCTGCCGTAGGGAGTGGCATCCCTCTGGTGAGTGTCCCACCCCTGGGCCCAACACTACATGAATTGTAGCCAATGTGTTATGAGTTTCTCCTGCCTCTGCTGGCAGACCTCATTGTCAAGGGTTGTTCTGTACAGATACTGCATGCAGGAAAGGATATTGAAAATCTGTATGAGGCAAGCAGGTCATTTATTTAATCTAGTCTTGCTGTCATGGTGTGTTCCACGTGAAATTTGTTTAAGTTGCGCACTGCTATATGTTGAAGAGCAATTTTTCCCTCGTATTCCAAGTTAGTAGTTGCATCTCGCAAGTTCTAATAGGAGGCATCAAATGATTCATTTCCCCACACTCCTAGAAAAGCCGTCGCTTCATTAGAAATCTCAGGTAATTAGCTGGTGGCTCCATCTTATATCATGGGCTCAAGAGCATTTAGATCTTGTATGCTTCATTCAGCTTCATAACAATTAGGCTATGGGCAGCCCAGTCATGAACTGCCTGGCTCCCGTAGGAGCAGTGGTACCAAAATGGCTAGTGCTGCATCCCATAGGAGCCAGGCAGCTGCCAGAGGCTCCTCGGGAGAAGGAGATGTTCGTGCCTTTCCCCTGGGGAAAGCCCTGCTGCCTGCAGTGGGGATCCTTGGCTCATCGCCGGCTATTTTGCTGGTGGTGAATTGAGCAGCCCATGTTGGGCTGTACAGGTGAGGCAAGGGGATAAGATCTGGTAGTGGAAGCCGCCGCTGGGTCCCACTCTCTCTCTCTCTCTAACCCACTCCCCGCCTCCCCCCACCTCGAACGGGCTTACCATTGGCAGGCACTGCTGGAGTGCCATCTGTCCATCCGTTTGCATGGTGGACAGGTGCTCACTGAGCACTGCCCCAGTGCAAGTGGTAAGGTGTTGTGAACGTGCTTTATGGCACATTCGCGACACTTTTAGCCGGCAGTATACATGAACTGCCAGTGATAGGGCCTTCAGGATTGAGCTGTTAGAGATGACTTCTCCTGAAACACAGTAGGTTCATTTCTCCTTCATTTGTTTTATATACTTCCCTGAACTTCAGTATGATGTCAGAGGTTAATAGTGTTGTGTGGTGGTTTGTGTGTTGTAGTAGGATCTTGGAGACCTGTGTTCAAATCCCCATTCAGCCAAGAGCTTAGCTTGTACCTGTTACTGTCACTGAGCCTAGCCTAACTTGCAGAGGTGTTGTGAGGACAAAAAAATGGGAGGGAATGCTGCCATGAGCATCTTGGAGGAAAGCTGGGCTAAAAATATAATAGAGGTTCTGCTTTAATTTATCAAGTTCAATGTGTAGTGCATTCCGTGCCAGATGTGCTTTATATTGGCAAAACTCAATAACAATTTGTGCCCTGAATTGTAAATACTTGAAAGGCTGATTCACAAGCCCATTTTTGAAAATGCTGGAATCAACATGAAGCAGTCCTTGTAGTGGATTCAGTTGTGTTGATTGGTCTTCCAAAGGCTTCAGCACATAAGTCTAAAAGTCTAACTCAACCAGATGTGACTGAATATATTCTTCCAAGATTTTACTGGGCCTGATAAGCCGCAATGTGGACTTGCAATGCAACATGCCAAGGGCAGTCCAGCATTCCAACATCACTGAAAAATGGCAACTCATCAACGTCAGTGGGTGAAAAAGTGGGCAACTGAATTCATCCTAAATATGATTGATTCCGTCATCCAACCCATATGCTGGGTAAAATGGATTTGCAGCTCTGCAGTGCATACAAGAGTAATGGCCTATATTTAAATAGTGGGTAGGAAGGTAGAGAGGCCAGTCCTAATAGCTTTTGGGCATATGTTGGAGAGAGAAAGAGAAAGTAATGAAAAGACAGACTCTCATACCTGGTAGGCATACAATTAGATGTGACCCTGGAGCAAAATCTATCCTCTGAAACATCCAAATGGAATTTGGAAGGGGAAAAGTGCAACTCCATATTCCTCCATATCCTAGCCCCGATATATAGTGGTTTTTGTATCACATGCTCAACAACTAGGGGTTCATATCCACAGGGTGATATGCACCCACATCCTCACTTAAAGATAAATCTGACCAATTCAGTGGGACCTGACTGAGCATCATGATGTACAGATACAGGTACATTATCTCTTATCCGGACATCCGAAATCCAGACTGTTTCAAAGATCCAAACATTTTAAACTTTCTGCAGAAAGAAGGTCTTGTGCTCATTCCCATGTTCAGGCAGTAAGTTCTATTCTCTGCTCTGTGGTATGTGCCTATACAGACATGGTTGAAAAATGTCGAAGAGGCCAGCAGACACCCAAATGGGTAACAGTGGAAATAGAAAGAGGAAGCAATTCTCATTATATTTATGCAATTATTCCAAAATCCAGAGAATTCTGAAATCCAGACACCTTCCTGTCCCAAGCAATTGGATACAGGATAATCAATCTGTTTATATAGGAAGATTATTATTTCCATCTATATCCTGCATTTCAGCTCATAGGATCTCAAGGCAGCTAACAACATATGCTCACAACATTCTGCATTCACATCAGATTCACACATGGAGGCCTGCTTCTGCACACATGAATATCCTTTGCTGGATCAGGGTGCCTGCCTCCATTTCTAACAGCCAATAAGAGAGGAGAGGAAGAAAAGACATTCTGTTCTTGTTTCAAGAGCACATTTTCTTTCCTTTGTGTGCTCGTGGGCAGCCCCTTAAGACATATGCCTATGATTTGCTTGTTCACCACTTTCAGTGGCTATTTATTTTTTTAAAAAAATATCTACAATAATGTAGGTAGAGAGACCTGGGCAAAAATTGCAACACTGGAAGGTGTACAGTTTGGGAAATCAGCGGTTTCCAAACTCCTAAGGGGAGTTGGGAAGCAGGTGGGTGTTTGTTGGGGTGGGGGGAAGCAACCCAATTGCCACGATCACACTGCTGCAGGGGAGGAAAGGGTGTTTGCGGCTTATCTGGGGGTTGCTATTGTTCCCCCTATTGTCGACTCCCTCTGCGACCCCCCCTCCCTGTGCCTCCAACTGCTGTAAAAAGAAAAAAGAACCACTCCAGGTTTTCATGGTAAAACCAGCATTGTTGCCCCCCTTTTTTGCTTTTTACTGTACTTTGGAGACATGGGGAGGGCTACGGAGGGGGTCCTCAGACCCTCTGGAGAATCATAGCGACCCCAGAGTAAGTTGCAAAACCCTTTTCCTCCCCAGCAGCCGTGCAATTGTGGGGATCGCATTGCTGCCAATTTCTTGGCCACCTCCCTTAAGGAGGGAATCAATGAGCTAAAGCATTTCTTGGGAAATCAATCATATGATCATGCTCTAGGATTCTTATCTTTGTGCTTGTGTTTTAAATAATGGCATGATTAGCAAGAGTGGCTGATGCACCAATGGCAGCGTGATCAATTTCATGTGCATGCGGTAGTCTGCTCATTAATGCAAAACTAACCTCTGCTGCCTGGCGCTCCCTCTCCAGTTCCCTCACTATTGTATTATAATTTGACAAACACCAGCTTTCACTGGAGCTTAGAACAAAGTTTTTTATCACACAAAAGGAGAAACTTGCCCCCATCTCTATCTATCAGCTGCAGATCTCTACAGCGATAATTAGTGTTCATCCTTTCAGCTTTTTTCACCATCATCATTGACGTCACTACCATTATCAGTTAATGATCATTCATGGAGACCACAACTCAGGTGATATACAGGAAAGAATTATGGTGTTGCATAGTGGCTAAGAGACTGACAGCTCCATCCAATGCTGTTCCCTTACCCCGTATTGAACTCCAGGCTGCTCAATGGGGCTACCCAGATCTGTGCCTCAAGAGCCTGGTGCACGTCCATGAAGCCTGTGTAGGACTTCCAGGCCCAGGAAGAGGGTTGTGATATGATGGAGGCCTCCTCTGCCATCCCCACCTTCTATTGGGGCCAAACTGCCCCTCCCTGCCCTGCAAGACCCCATCCTTGCCTCCATTTCACCCTCCCCCTGCACTGTTGGCACAGCTGTGGGATGGCATAGATCTTCCAGCCACTTCTCCCTTCTTGTGAGTTCATCACAAATGTGCTTTACGGCATGTTTGCAACAGCTAGAGACTGCTCAGTGGTTGCTATAGGATTGGGCTGCAAGCTACAGATTGGGAATTGTTTGGTGTTACTCTCACCTCTGTGATTAACTTCACTAATTGGCCTTGGGCAAGCCACACCTCAATCTTCTCCATCTGTAGAGCAGGGTTAATAATACTGACACCCAACAGAGCTTTTGTATGGACAATTCAAGATAATAATGTAACTAGTTCAGGAACTGCTATGCATGTGTGCACTCTAGCCATTCCACTTGTCTAAGCTTTATCAATGATATAACAAAGATAATTTTGGTACCATGATTTGTGTACAAAATTGGGCAGAATTTTCAGGCACATACGTTGTTGGTTGGAGATGACTGGTTTGATCATCATTGCCTTGGCTAAATTAGTAGGGTGTTTTTTTTTTCATTCTGCATGCTTGTATCATTAACCAGCCCAGCTGGGGCTGTTTCATAATTTCACTCTTCTTGACATTTATCCCTTGTGATTTTTTACTCATATTAAAATCACATATTTATTTGATTTATATGAATGGTGTTTTTTTTCTTCCCTCATTGATGTTTTTTTCCTTCTCATCAATATGTGGAAAATGAATTAGAAAGTGGACTTTTTTCATAAAAGGCTGTATCCGGTAACGGACTTAAGGGCACTTTGAAGCAGTGCAGAGCGGCCAAAAGTTGCCAAGACCGAGCAAGTGTGACATACCTCTGGGAGGGGTGTCACCAGTGGTGTCATTCAGGGGGAACAGACCAGAACGGGCGTTCCGGATCCTAACGGGCTCCGTGGCTGGTTCCGGGTTCCTGACAAGTGCCAATCAAAAGTGAGTTCCTGTTCCTAAATCATTTGAATGACGCCACTGGGTGTCACCCTTGCTCAGTCTTGGCTGTCTTCGGCCACGCCAAGCCCACCCACTCAGCCAGGTAGTTTCTTCTTTAAAGGAGACTTTTACAAAGCTGCATCTCCTTTTGGTCTGGTACATGGGCTTTTCAGCCACCACCACCTGCTTGCTTTGCCATTGCTGGGGAGAAAATTAGGCCGCATCCAAGCCTCTGTCCCCAGGTTGTGCTGCTTGCTCAGAGCTGTGCCTGCTAAACAGCAGGTGCAGATCTGGGCAAGCCCATTGGGGCTGCGGGCGCCTATTCCGGGGCAAGGGCACCAACATGCCCTTGCCCCAGGGAGGCTCCAGCGGTCTCCTAACGTGTGCTGGATACAGCACAGGCCTGCCCACCTTGCCGTTCCGGCACAAGTTAGGATTGCACTCTCAGTATTATTGCACTTTTTATCATTTGAAAATAGCTGTGTGTTTTAATCTATATATTGTTTACTCAGAACTGCTGGGGTTCTGTGGCCTAAAAATAAATACTGTATAACACGGCTAACAGCTAATAAGTGTAACATCATCCAGCTGGAATTCGAGAGTTTGCAAACAACATGCTGAAGCTCATAGAGTTGATATCCCAATTAGAATAGTGCCTGGGTGCTGCAGCAAAGAGAAAACATTGACGTGTAAACAGATTAGACAGTTTTCAGTGCACTGAAGTACGGGAAAAACAAATGCAGTATTGAGTCCCTGAGAAAAATCATTAGAAAGTAATCAGTTTGTAAATTGAGGTCATGGAAACCCTTCAGAAATCAATTTTTTAAAAAAACCAAAATTGTGCTTGTGTCTTTCAGATCGAAATGCTAGAGCACAAATATGGAGGTCACCTGGTCTCTCGGAGGGCAGCCTGCACTATCCAGACTGCCTTCCGGCAGTATCAGCTCAGCAAAAACTTTGAGAAAATACGGAACTCGCTCCTGGAGAGCCGCATGCCCCGGCGAATTTCATTGCGGAAAGTCCGAGTCCAGAATTCTGAAAGTTTTTCTGCTGAGAAAGCCTTGGTTGAAGGATACAACTTCGTTGGCATCCCCTTGGTGAGATCACCTTCTTTGCCAGCCACAATCAGTGGGGCACTGACTGAATTGGAGGACTCTTTCACTGAGCAGGTCCAGTCTTTGGCCAAATCTATAGATGATGCCCTCAGCACATGGAGCTTGAAGACTATGTGCTCCCTTCAGGATGGCAGCTCCTATCAGATAAGGGAGACTTTCAGTACAAGCGCGATGCAGCCAAACCAAGACTTGGAAGCGGAACTGAAGGAACAGCAAAAGGAGGAAGAACTACTGCCTGATACACTGCCAAAGAGCAGCAGCACCCTCATGATGGCCTTCAGGGATGTCACTGTCCAGATTGATAACAAGAACATCTCCGTCTCCTCATCTACCTCGGTGTCTATGGCAAACTGCCTTGCCAACAACACCCAGGCCGGGATTTCTCAACCTGCCAAAATAGAAGAAATTCCCGAGGAAGGGGAAAAAGAAAGCAAAGAGCCTCAATCTGCTCCTGAGGGGCAACCTGATTCTGGAATCCTCCAGAACAGTCACACAGTAACTGAGGTGAACGCCAACACCAATGGCGTAGCAGTAGGGGAGACTGACCAAGAACAAATGGTCGTGCAGAAGCTCCACTTTGCCTCCACCGATGAGACTGGACAGAACAAAAGCTCAGAAGCTGAAAATGTAGATAATTCAGAGCAGCTGAGCAGTAGCAGCACCTCCACCTCAGCCAAATCTGCCTCAGAGTTATCTTCAAAGGAAGCCCTGCAGGCCATGATCTTGAGCCTTCCGCGGTACCACTGTGAAAATCCAGCCAGCTGCAAATCTCCTACTCTTTCCACAGATACCATGAGGAAGCGACTCTATCGCATTGGGTTAAACCTCTTTAACATGTAAGTGGCTAATAAGACATCTTTTAATCCCTCTTGGCTTTCCTTGATTGATGACAATAGGCTCTCAGAAACAATTAGGTTAGACTCATCCCAGTAATATCTCCCATGTTCGAGGGAGGAACAAAACAGCCGTTTAGGTACAAAACTCCCATGATAGTTTACCGCACTGAAGCCCTGTCACAGATGTGGAAAGAAAGAATCCACGTCCACTTTATTAATGCCCAGAGTGCTGAAGGCAGATGTTGGTTCCTATCCAAATAGGAACAGATTACCATCTCTGGTTTACGCCCCCAAAGGAGAGGTTTAAAAAAATTACCTCAGGTTTTATGCTTTCTGTACAAAGAATTGCCACTTGGGTCTCAACATTTTTTTTGGCTGCCTTTTTTTGGGGGGGGGTGGGGTTGTGAACTTGGTAGTATTTTGTACCTGACAGAGACAATTTAGTCTGTCTCTCAGCTAAGGCCAATGCTCTGTGAAAAATAGCTGTAGGTGTGAAAAAAGCTCAGGCATAGAAGCCTGAATGCTGGAGTCAGAGGAGGTCAAAAGCATTTAATTTTGGCTATGTAGGGTTCAGTTTTGAAAGCATTTGGAGCTGTTCTGTTGGCTCGATGCATGGCTCTCTGAACTTTAATTAAACCTTCAGGAAAAATTGTAATTCACCCTTGTATTGCTTCATAATGTATTTCTTCAGTAGGTAATTATTCCATTCATTAGATGGTAATAGCAGATGGCTTATCTCTTGGACTGATAATTTTATTTACTCAAAGATTAACAACAATACAGAACTTGGAATAATTTTTTAATCGCAGCTTCATCCCACCATTTTTCCAAGGGGCTCAGGGTGACATCTACAGGGGTTTATCTCATTTTTTCCTTACAATATTTTGCCCGTACAACATCCCTGTGAGATATGCTGAGATTGTGACTAGACCAAAGTCTCCCAATGAATTGCATGGGTAAAGGGGCAGTCAAATTCAAGTTTCCTTGACCAGGTCTGGCACTTTATCCACTGCACCGCAGTAACTATTAGTAAATAAACTTTCTCTGTAGCTTAATGACTTTTGCATTGTGGCCTCCATAAATTATACCACATAAAGGCTGCCCAAGGGTCCAATCCTATGCAACCTTCCATTGTTGGTGCACCTATGCCAACAGGACGTGCATTGTATTCTGCGGTGTGGGTGGGTAGTCAAGGAGGCCTCTTCAAGGTAAGGGAACATTTGTTCCCTTGTGTTAGGACTAATTTGCAACTGCATTGGCACTGGAAGGTTGAATAGGATTGGGTCCCTAATATTGTGAGCGTACTGTCTAAAAGTGCCAGATGCTATGTGGAGAAACCAAGGACCCCTTTCCCAGGAGTGGCAGCCATTTGTCCATGCTGATAGAGATATCCTGTAGTTTTATCAAGTGATATCTTGCACTGTGTTCTGGGTGGGTGAGATGTGTTGCCATCTCAGAGATTGAGCACCCAATCCTATCCAACTTTCCAACATAGATGCAACTGTGCTAATAGGATGTGCACTGTATCCTGAGGTGAGGGGGAAGTCACAGAGGCATCCTCAAGGTAAAGGAACATGTTTTCGCTTCCCTCCAGGCAGCATTACATCTGCATTGGTGCCAGAAGGTTGGATAGGATTGGACTTTAATTCTTCTTCCTTTGGATTCTCTGCCAGTTCCCAAAGTGTGCGGTGACTAGATGTTGCACTTCAAAGTTTCACAATTTGTTGATTAAGTTGCTGGTTTCTTCCTTGAAATTTTTGGCCGTACACTCCTCATTTTCTTTTTTCATATTCCTTCTTGTCAGCTTCAGTTTCTTTTGCTACGCTTTGTGACCTTTTGTTCTCCTAATTTGGTCAAGGCTTCCATTTTCTGAAGGACGACTTCTTGCCCTCTGTAGACAAGTTGACTCAATTTGTGAGCCATACTAGCACTCTCCTCCTGGAATTGATGGTGTCTCTCCTACCTTTGTGGTATATAGTGGTAAAAATGTTTGATGAATTTTGAGAGAAGCCAAAAAGAGTTTTGCAAAGACTAGGGAGGAAAGTATTGCACATATTTCTACTTTCTGTTAGATCACTTAGTATGTGAAAGTGGGCTAGAGACAGGGTTACCAGATCCACAAAATGCCTATACCTTTAACCATTGTATAAAAGAGGGAATTGTGGCAGGTGCAGCTCAACGTGGAAGGGTTTAAAAATAAAAGCTGCATCTGCCAAAATCTCCTCTTTTATACAATGGTTAAAGGTGTAAGCAGTCTGTCCCCGGTGTATGTGGTAACCCTAGCTAGACTCTGCTCAGGCCTAGGAACAGTCTGAAGGCACACAATGCAGTTTGATTGCGGAAGCTAAGGAGGACTACTTGCTTAGCAGCCAGTCGAAATTCAACCTTCTCACTTCAAAGCTGAACCGGAAAAAAAAGGAAAAAGGACCCTACTTAATACTCTCCCAAATGTAGCACCTCTGGTTGACACTAGTCACCACTGACTTGACCTAAGGCTCATTCACACACAAGCAAATAATTGCTAGCATTGAACAATTAGATCTGGTGATATTCATTCTCTCCTTTTCCCAAAACTCCTCTTTTTGCACCACAATCACAGTTCGTTCTCTCTCTCTCTCTCTCTCTCTCTCTCTCTCTCTCTCTCTCTCTCTGTCACTCTCAGCCTTCCCCAATAGAATTAATTACCACTTGCCCAATACCCCTGATGATAGTAAAAAATAATGACTTCTGGTTGCCAAATGACTTTTCCGTCTCACTAGGAGGTTGTCTAGATGAGGCCTCAGTGATAGGAAATGCTTCCCACAGAACAACAACTTGTTATTGTGCCCACTAATAAATGCTGGGATGCTTGGTTACATAAACCTCCCTGACAGGGTTTAATAACACTGACAGCTTACCTACAGGATTATAACGGCTGCCCAATACAAAATTGGGTCTATGTGGCCCAAGAGGTCTTCTCTGTGGCCTTGTTCTCCTTATCTTCAATCATCTAACTCCCCCATGAGCAATTATTGAGTAATATTCTGCATTGTGACAGACTCCTGCAAGCTGATTGAATACATTTGCGACTTGGCACTTCAATCGGCAACACATTCTGTGGCGAGTGGGTGGAATTCCTGGAATGGAGTGAGCCTCATTATGCAGTGCTGCTCTAATAGCGGTGTTTGTGTGGGCTGGCCTCTCTGTAGGCGGAAGGGAAGCCAGAAGAGCCATAGGAATCCCACAGCATACAGCCAAAGTTGCTTAGCTCCTTGCTAAAAACAGGAGGGAATATTGTTGGCTAAACCCAGAGACAACCCACAGGGCTCACAGTCCATGAGGGAGACCGGACAGGGAGCAATACTATAGTGTGGTACCCATGTTGGGTCTGGCTTCGTGTTACAGCTAGTCAGGGGCATAATTAAAGGTAAAAATAATAGTGCCTTTTTTGGCAGAGCTCCACCATATCTGGGACTGTGCTCTCATCTCCTCTACCCCATTTGGAAGCTCCTCTTCAAAAATAAAGCTGCCTTAGATGAGTTAAAAGGTAAAGGTTTCCCCATGGCCAAATGGTCAAGCCCTGACTGACTGTAAGGGGCAGTGCTCATCTCTGTTTCTAAGCTGAAAAGCCAGCGTTTGTCCAAGGACAGTTTCCATGGTCATGTGGCCAGCATGACTATATGCCAAGGTGCGTGGAATGCCCTTTACCTTCCCACCGAAGTGGTACCTATTTATCTACTCACATTTTTACGTGCTTTCGAACTGCTAGGTTGGCAGGAGATGAGTTAGACCAGTGCTTTTCAAACTGTGGGTCGGGATTCACTTGGTGGGTCGTGGCCTGATGTCAGATGCATCGCAGAGCAGCCATCTTGGAAGCTACAGGCCTTACGCTTGCTATAGTCCCTTTGGGAGTGATAACAGTTTGAATTTTCAAGTGAGTTTTTTTTAATTGTTTTTAATTCAATGCTTTTACATAATATTTTGCCCTAATCTTGCTTTCTGTCTGGGATGTTTCATGATTGTGCAACTGCTGCAGTCCAAGAAGAAACAAATCTGTATTCAAGTACATTACTTGTATCACAGGCTACAGAGGTCTTAGGCTTTTTTTTTTCAACCACTATTCAATTGTTGCAGGATGCAATTGTACAAGATCAGAAAAAGATAATTCTAACAAGCAAGTCTATTGGGAAAAATATTAGGGGGGCTATAGGGAGCTTTTTCGTGTGGTCCGTAGCCTTCTACATCTGCCCCCCCCTACTGGAGGGGAGGATCACACGGAGGCTCGCTGTGACGAGTTTGTGCAACACTTTGCAGTGAAGGTCGA
>JAJKFI010000051.1:4345230-4363585 GCA_029204185.1 Lerista edwardsae | reverse complement strand
CAGAAACCCAGACAAGGGGATCCAGTTCCTTATCTCTCGGGGCTTCATCCCAGACACGCCGATTGGAGTGGCGCACTTCCTGCTGCAACGCAAGGGGCTCAGCCGGCAGATGATCGGGGAGTTCCTGGGGAACAGCAAGAAACAATTCAATCGGGATGTCTTAGAGTAAGTGCTTTTCCCCATCCCATGCTTCCCACACTCATACCATCCATGATCAGGTGCGCCCAGAGGCCCGAGTGCACCCCATGGCAGGCGCTGAAACCGTGCCTCCCCATGTCGCCCCGCCCCCGCACGTCACTCAGACACGCCTCCCTTACTCCGGAAATGCTCTATTTCCAAGCATAAGGGAAGCGTGGGCAGGCGGGAGGGCTGAAAACCGTGCAGTCTCTCCTGGACTGCGCGCAATGGCGCCCTGCCGCTGCCCAGCGCTCCATGGCTTGGGCCATGGGGCGCTACAGGTAAGATACGCACCTGTCCATGATTTCCTCTATTGACAATGGTTTGGATCACTAGTAAGTTTGATCATTCATACTCAAAGATGGGCTTAGAGCCCATTTCCGTGCTTTGATTTTATCTTATATTGTCTCCAGCTCTTGATCTGTTATCGCCTGCCCTGCAGTACCTTGAAGGCCTCTTCTGTGACAACCATGTAAATCTTTTGAGATCTGATCTTTGTCTTTGCCCTTTTTGTCCTTGGGTTACCTAGGGCAGCAATCTCCAAACTTTTCAGTACGAGGTCCACATCGTATATTTTACACATCTTCCCTCCCCCCCCCAAAAAAACCTGTTTTGTAAAAATCGGTTTCATGAGAGGTAGCCAGTTAATACTCATATTTTACAAGTAAGAACCACAAAAGGCCGAAAGAAAAGTGATTGGCACAAGGCCAACTATGGCAGACATCTATTTTTAAACAAAATCTCAATTATGAAACTATCGGGAGTCAGAAGCATTTGCAGATCTACTGCAACTCACATAGTGGTCTAAAATTAGATCCCAATTTACCTTCTGCCTGCTCCCAATCTTGGTTGCTTCTACACAACCAGTGTGGTTTAATGATAATTCTCTCTGACTGGGGAGACTCGGGGCTAAATCCTATCCAACTTTTCAGCACTGATGTAGCCATGCAAATCAGGCATCCACTGCATCTGGTGAGGATGCAGTCATGCAGGTCTCCTCCAGATAAAGAAACATTTGCTTGTCTAACTCGGAGCTGCATTGTGGCAGCATCAACATTGGAAAGTTGTATAAGATTGGGCTCTCCGAAACTAGTTCCTGGAAGGGGATCTCTTAGAGAAATCCAAGAAACCTCACTACCTATCACTGTTGTCCTGTCAATCCATCCTCATTCAGGCTTTTTACTTTAGTCCTCTGAAATAAGAAATCCATCTTAAAGCAGCAAGACCTGGATTCAGTGCTTGGTTTTGCAATGTTTCAGAGTGGAAAATCAAACTGAAATACACCTGAACTTGATAATCATTCTGATTATAAGCAGGCAACTTAATTTCAAGGCTCACTTATTGCTGAGCAGCCGGCTTAATTCACTGCAACAGGTGAACTGAGTATTGATCTTCCTCTGTTTTCTTTCTTTTAAAAAAATTTACTGCATGCGTATTGATCTGACAATATAACTGAGGCACAAGTTCGCTACAACATTCTTGTGTAAAGCGCCGCAATTAAATGCAATTAGGGAAGAAAGAATTGAGGCAGCCTGGGAAAAGGAAGGGCCGTGTGTGTGTGTGACAATGTAAGGGGCCCCCAAGGGGCATTCTGTCACCAGGCAGAGGACCAGATGGATGCTTCACCTGTACCCTTCCCAGGAAGCATAGCAAGGACCAGCCCAACAATAAGCTAAAGAATGAACTGTTGCGGGAAGGTTATTTTCACCCTTTCCCTGCACATGCCCAGAGCAAAAAATACCATCTCGACTGCTCTGTGACTGCAGAAGCAAAGCAAATGGCGTCCCAGGAAGAATGCGCATAAGGAGAACATCATCCAACTGGCTGTAAACACCTGTTAACAACTTTGTTATTTTGTCTCTGACAAACTGATCTCTCTTGCCTCACCTTCCTCTTCCTTTGCACTGTGCAAGACTGGTGTCTTATTTTGATTTGCAGGTAACACTGTAAGGATAAATTACTGTGATAGCAACAGCAATAACAAGACCAAGTGAACACTGCTCAGGTGTTAGAGAGCAAACTGACTCAGGCACAATAGGGAGAAACAGGGCCAAAGGAGTTGTGGGATGCAGGGACACCAGTTTCTACAAGAGTAGGCTCTTTGGTCATGTATGGGAAACACCCTGAGGCAGCACTTGCCAGTTAAAGGTAAAGGTAAAGGTTTCCCCACGACCGAATGGTCTAGTCGTGACCGACTGTAGGGGGTGGTGCTCATCTCCGTTTCAAAGCCTGTAGAGCCGGCATTTTTGTCGGAGGACATGCTTCCATGGTCATGTGGCCGGCATGACTCCACGGAACGCTGTTACCTTCCCACCGAAGTGGTCCCTATTTATCTACTTGCATTTTAGGTGCTTTCGAACTGCTAGGTTGGCAGGAGCTGGGACAAGCAACGGGAGCTCACTCCGTCACACAGTCTCGAACTCCCAACCTTGCGGTCGAAAGCCCAGCAACAGCGGATTAACTCGCTGCGCCACCACGTCCCCTAACTGTAACCTTAAGGTCCCCTAACGTAAGGTCCCCTAACGTAACCTTGCCAGTTACAACCATGCTTTATGGAGTACTCCCACATATAATGCTACATTTCTGCATCCCTACTTCTGCCCAAGCCTGGTTAATAGAGAAATCAGAGAGTTCAGGGTTCACAACAATGGTGGCACTTTGGTTATGGATATAGTAAATTTATAGTCAATATGCACTGATTGGCCACGTAATTAAAAACATACACATTAGGCCCTGAACAACAGAGGCCCCGAGGCTGTCCCCCAGAAAATGGCAGTAGTTTGATTCTGACAAAGGCATGCCTGAGAGCTCACTTCTTCCTCTGTGGGGAAAATTGAGTCAATAGCCAGCAAATCTACAAGGGGAAAAGAATAGTATACAGCATCCTTCATATAGCCCCACTCACAGCTGCCCTGAATGTCATCACATGAGCTCTTCTTCCCTGATGCATGTGCTGTGTATGGTAAAGCTTCACTGCCATGAATACAATCCAGTATACATCCACCGTTGTTGTTTTTTACCTCCAGGAGGTGATGTGTGGGCTGCAATAGCTCCCAGGCAGAAGCTCTGTTGTGTTTAAAAATTAATCTGAACTCATAGAAAGGAAAAGAGTCTTTGTGTGTATGTGTGTCTCTTCTCTTGAAGGCCTAAGCGCCAATAGCTCAATCAATGACCTTCTGGGCATGCTATCCAGCATGATTAGCAAGCTTCATTTTTTTTTCCTCACGGTCTCATTCCCAAAGTAACTGATCCTAGCTAGCTCTTTGGCCATGTGTTTGCCCACCTACATGTAATATTGTGATAGCAGGACTAGCACATCGCACAGGTACATAATTCAAAATACACCATGCATTTTTTTTACAATTTGCCGTGAACTGTAATGTTGGCTTCTTCTTCATCTACTTATCTAGCCTTAACCTTGCATGTACATCACCTGAAACTGTTATTTGTGTGTACTGTAAGCAATGCTCCTTGTGTAGTCTTGTTAAATTAATCAAACCCATTGAATGAATAATAGAAAGCCTTTTGAAGAGGCTGTGAAACTCTCTAAACCCCTTGGAAAGGCTGCCCTGTCACCATCACAAATCCCTGTCTTGGCTCTGAAATTATAGTATAGGAAACAGGTTTCATTTCACTTTGGACACAAGTGGAAAATTAGCACTTTGAATTTTCAAGTGGGTTTATTTTTAAAAAAAAATATAAAATATTATATTATATCCTCATCTTGCTTTATGTCAGGGTTGTTTCATGGTTGTGCAACTGCTGCAGTCCATGAATGCCAGTTTGCTTTCCAGGAGTATCATTTTATTCTGTCACAATGATGGCATTTCCTTCCTGATGATGTCATTTCTGTCTATGACATCACTTCCTGTGGGTCCCAACACAAGTGCCAGTCTAAAAAGTGAGTCCTCATCCAAAAGGTTTGAGAACCACTGCAGTAGTATTTGCAAACTTGCCTCAATAACCGGTTCCAAATTCTGATGATAATGGTAACCCTGGTTAACCTTAACCATGGTTAGTAGCCTTACACTATATAATTGTAAAGCATAGTTGCACCCAACAAAGGGAGGGGGAAAACTCTGGAGAGCAAGGGAGAAGGAGAGTTCAACCCTGTAGCCTGCTCTATCTATTACCTATGGTTGAGAAATTGGCAGCATTGGGACTGTACAACTGTCACTAACCCTTTATTCACTTGCTTTCTGTCCTCTTCCTGTGCATCCTTGTATGTCAGCATTTTGCTCTCATCCATTGGTTTGCCCTGATTTCCTTCACCTTTTGTTCCGTATGTTTTGTCTCAAGAATGTCATGCTCTCCCTGTTCATTCATAAGCTTTGCTATGTAGCCATGGATGGCTCGTGTCATGAATGGAGCTGGCAGCATCACTGCGGGTGGCTTATTTATGCTGTGGGTCGAAAGATTCTGGGAAGGTCAGACGCAACTGTCTTCTTCAATCTGTTTTCAATGCAAGGGTGATTTTTCTGAATGTAAGAGGCATTCTAGTGAATGGGAGCAGGTTGTTTGTTAGATTGGGGGCACTGAGAATGTTCTGATGCATTTTACTGTAGGGCTTGTTGATCTCCTGGCTGTCCAGAAATTACGACTCCTCTGTCTTCACTCAGGAACTGGTGGAATGCAGCCAATCAGGCTTGAAAAAAATGGATTATAGTGCAGCCTCTTTTGTGTATAGATGTTCATGTCATACAAGAAGTCTTTGTCTGTTCTCAGAACAAAGACTTCTTGAGCCCTGAGATCACCGTGGCAGCTCACCTGCTCCAGGTTCTTCCTGTTGTCTGAGATTTGGCAGGTGGCTGCTAGATTGACTGCCTTCTCAATGCTGGCTCCCTCTATGGAATTCCCTACCCAAGGAAGTTCAGGGCGCAGTCCTAACCAACTTTCCAGCACTGTTATAGCAGTGCCAATGGACATATGCTGCATCCTGCAGTTGGGGGGGGGCAGTCACGAAGTCCTCCTTAACATAAGAAAGCATTTGTTCCCTTACCCTGGTGCTAGAAGGTTGGTTAGGATTGTGCCATCACTGTCCTCAGAAAGATGGTCAAGCTTTTTGGTATCAGAAAGGCATTTACGGTGCTCTAGATTACCTTTGTATAGATCTCTCCTGGTGGCCTAAGTTGTTTATTTCCAGGGGCTGTCAAATTGTGGCTGTCCTTGGTAACCAGCCCAACATTTGTGGTTGTCAGAACGCAACATCTCCCCCAAGGGACAGGGTTTTGTCCCTGACCTCATGTGATTCCATCAGAACTTGGTATAGAGATATGGACAAGCTCCTGTTCACCACTCCGTGAGAGATTGTTCTCATAGCTGCACTGCACTGCTCAGGACTTACAGCCCAATCCTAAGCAGCGCTGACATAGTAAGGCCAACATAGCAGGGCCATATCCGAAGCGCAACAGGAGGCAGCAGCAGCTCAGCACAGGGCAAGGGGAGATTTTCCCCTTGCACCCGGGTAAACCCCAGCCAGCCGTATGGGGCTGATAGGATTTGCACCTGCTGTTTTGCAGGTGCAGGTCAATGTGCACAGCAGTGGCTCGAATTGAGGCCACCCTGGCTGGGGACGGGGTTTAGGATGTGGCACTATGTCCGTCGTGCATCATCACCCCCATCACCACCCACTGCGCCACCCGGTTACACCCCCGGCATGCCTTTGGAACGACCCCGGTGAGGTCCTGTTCCGACTGAGTGCCGCCAACGCTCGACCAGCACTTGACTGGCGCTGCTGATGGGCACAGTGGTGCCCATGTGCCAACACTGCTGCTTGTCCCGGTCCAGCTCCCAATGCGTCAGTGCAGATGCACTTGATGGCACATTTGCGACAGCGTTGGACTGGCGCAAGAGCGTAGCACCGGCGCAATGCAGGTATAGGATTGCGCTCTTAGTGTCCTTCTAAAGCACACCTAAAAAAGGGACAAAGCCCTAGGTTTCCTCTAGAGCAGTGGTTCCCAACCTGGGGGTCATGATCCTCTGAGGGGTTGTGAGCTGATTTTCAGGAGGTCATGGAGACCCCATTTACTACTGTGGATGCATTTTATTTATTTGAAGGATTTATACCCCACCTTTCCCATGCCGAAGCAAATGCCCAAAGCGGCTTACATGAGCAGGCTAGTCTAAACCACCATTTTTTTCAATGGAGTTTTTACAAATCTACAGTATTCATGTGATCTGCCAATCCTCAGGCCCAGACGTTGCCTTCACAGTGTGGTTCTCTTCTTTGGCTGTCCTTTAAAAAGATGCTCTTTGGAACATTTTCAGGGAACCTCCAAACAGAGAAGCATGTTTCTGAAAAAATTTCAAAGTGTTTTTCACATACCTACAAACAACTGTTGCATTTGGTTACCCTTAGTCTACATACATGTTTTTTTACAGGCACAGTAATGTCACTTCTTGCTTAATGACGTCATTTCCGGTCTTTGGCAGGGTGCCCCCCCCCGACAGGTTGTTGTACCTAAGAAGCGGGTTGGGAACCATTGCTCTAGAGTCTGAAGCCATTGGGGGTGGGGGAGGTAATCTGGCCCTTCTACTATGATCCCAAGGCCCTCTCTGAGCACAGTTGAGTGCAACTGCAGGAATAATCCCCACAGTCTTTCCAGCTCTGAGCTCCAGAGGAGGTCTGGGGCTTGCGCTTGTGATGCAAAAGCCTATGAAAAGCAACTGTGCCTGAGGCTCGTCCTGCTTGCTGGAGGGGGTTTGGGTACGTGCCGTGGCAACGTAGCAAGTTTGTAACGTTTCGTTCGTTACGAAACGAACATCAGTTTATTGGGCTTTATTGGTTTGTTAAGGGGGAAAAAAACCCACCACCACTCTGCTTTTTGTACAGCTTTATGTTTAACTCTAAGCCGCTATGGGAGCCCTGTGGGCTAGAAATGTGGAGCAGACATTTTGGAAAGAAACACATAAATAATCCTAACAGGTGCTGGGAGCAGGTCCCATTCCCAGAGCACAGAGGGAGAAATTCAGGACACAGCCTCACTTTTGTGCTATTTAGGAAGCGGATGCCCTTGCTTCACATGCTCACCATATTGCAGGTGCTGTACAAGACAGCTTTCCTATAAGGAGAATAGCTCAGGTTGCAGGTGAGGTGGCCGCCTTCTGTGTTGCGCTTGTCCCTTTGTTGCGCGGCCTGTCCTGCAGAAAGTAACAAGGTGAAACACTATTCTTTTTATCTTGTCACTTGATATGCATTTTTATTTCTCTTTATTTGTGCATTCCGCGTGACAGGTGTGCATACAGTATGTGTGTATGCAGTGCTGGATGCCTGCCAAAAGAACATGACCCAGGCCAGTAATGTGACTTTTAAGCAGGACTGGTGGCAAGAGACCTCAGATCCACCAGAACAATCCCCTCCCACCAGTGGTCGGTCTGCCCCCAGTGGGTGGTAATGCATGGCTTTCCGGCTGCTGCACTGGTGTCCATGCAGCACCCTTTGGCAAAGTATCTTATGTGTTAGTGGGGCTATGTGTGCACTGGCGTGCTTTGCGGTATGTTGCTGTTTCCCCTGGCTGGGATTGGGCAGTGAGTGACCAAGGAAATATCCCCCTTCTTCTAGCCACAGGATTATCCAGCTGTGAAACATCAGGTTATCCATCCCTAGATTTACAGAAGACAGCTCCTCTGTGATCGTTACAGAGGTACTTGAAATAACTTACAGGACCAAGGGACCAAGGAAGGGCTTTGGAAAGGTATTTGCCAAATGAGTAACACATGAAAGGTGCCACCCCAGCAAAATTTGAGCAACCACTGTTCTTATTTCCCCAAAATGGAGTCTAGCTACCAAATGTTTAGAAGTGTCTTCATTGCAAAGTACTCCTCCATACAGTGTAATTACTACTGTACATGGAAGTCATTGGCCTAGGGTTGGTGACAGCTGACTTTAAAAGGGGATTGGGCATGTTAATGGAAGATAAACCTGTCAATGTCTGTTAACCATCGTAAACTGAACCGTGGTGTTCCAAGGATGTATGCCATTGATTACCAGTCCCAGGGTGCAACAGCAGAAGAGCGCTGTTTGACTGGGTGTCCTGCTTCTAGGCTTCCAGGGGCATCTGGCTGGCCACTGGGGGAAGCAGAATATTGGACCTGATTGGATCTAGCAGGTCTCCTACGTTCAGTGTTCCCTTAATGCATGTTTACCTGTTTTCATCTGACGAGTGCTGAAGGCACAGAGTTCTTTGCATTTTGAAGCCTACAGCCAGAGATGTACCTAGCAGGGGATCACAGTTCTAAGTTTTGCAAGCAACTGCTCCCTCTCCTCTGTGGAGCCATTCCCAGGGGCTAGAGCAAAACAGAGGCTGCATTGGCTTCAAATGGCTCCAAAGAGGAGGGGGAGCAGCTGCTTGCAAAACTTAGAGCCCAATCCTATGCACGTCTAGTCAGAAGTAAGTTCCATCACTGTCAATAAGGCTTACTCCCAGATAGGTGCAGATAGGATTGCTGCCTTAGTGCTGTGATCCCCATCTACGTACTCCTCTGCCTACGGGACATAATGAAACCCTACAAGGAGAATGGGCCAGCAGATCGAGTGGCAAGATGAGCAGGAGAATCAGATTCTTGTACCTTTTGAAAGCTGTGCAGAAGAGGACGGTGGAAAAAGCTACTCTTACGCTAGCCATACAGGCTCTTTCCATGCAGCTTCCACTCCTCTGTTCAATATATTTGAGTGCATCGATCTTTTGCATTTGCTCATACTACCTACAGCTCCATGCGCTGGGTGTACTTATTTGTACAAGGCGCAGCAATGTATGTGGAGAAGGTGGATTCATGCAAAGAGGGCTGTGTCCGCATACCGACCCCTGTGTGTGACCAGTCATTAGTGACCAGGGGTGCTGCCTGATTGATGTCTCTCTCCTTCTCCTAGTTTGCCCTGCAGTCCTGTTTCTGGAGAGGATGGGGGGGATAGTGCTGTTACGTATTAATATCTTTGTGTTTTGTGGTTTTAAGAGTTTCCACCTGGCTGCCTCTTCTCTGTTCCCTCCCTGAGCGTGGGCTGCAAGTTCATTACAAACGCTTTTAGTTGCAAGCCCTCTATATTGTCACCTGAGCGGAAAAGCTTGAAAATAGGTCATTGCGCTTGGCTGAGCAGATCCCAGACCCATAACAGTGCAGCTGCTTCCTGCCTTTTCCAAACCTTTTCGCCACGAGCCTCTGTTGCCGTGACGAGTCCTCTTCTAGGTGCTTTGTGGCAGAATACGCACCAGTGTGAGTCCTCTCCATGCAAACCCTTGCCAAATGGGAAAGTTGCCTCTGGCCATGCTATCTGTGTGGGAACAAGGACCAAGGAGAAACGGTTGCGGCTGAAATACAAGTGGAAAATTATCTCAGTGCAGGCGATGACTCTGGATCCCATTTCCCCTTCGACAGCACCAGAACCTTGTGTTTCTGAACTCCATTGGAATTCACAGTTACTCAGGGCACAACCCTAACCTAGAATTAGGCTGGCACAGTTAGGCCAGCAAAGTTTGGCCTATGCAAGGGCCACCGTAAAACATACTTGGACCACTCTTGGAGTCAGAGAGACCAGCACACAGTATGCCATCTTCCCTGATTCCAAGAGTGGTCCAACATGCCTTACAATGTCCCTTGCGCCGGCCATACTTTGCTGACCTAACTTCAGGTTAGGATTGCGCTCAGAGAGATTTTACAGTGCGAGCAATACATGGTACAGCCCAAACATATGTGCAAAAGTATGGTAAATCCAAAAGTGAGCCAAATCTATCCGACTTTGCTGTTAGGAGGTCTGTGAAATTCTTCTGAGCCAAGCTTAAAAATGAATTTCTAGGGCTCATTAAAGGAGAGCACATTGGACCACTCTTGGAGTCAGGGAGGATGGTGTACATCTGTGTTCTGGCCTCTCTGACTCTGAGAGTGGTCCAAACATACTTTGCAGTGTCCCTTGTGCCAGCCAAACTTTGCTGGCCTAACTGTGCCAGCCTAACTCCAGGTTAGGATTGCGCCCTCAGGCAAATAACTCCAGAGATACACTTGAATTTACCAGCACTTTTTTGTAGTCCTCAAGGTATACCCTGGCAAAGGGGCATGAAGAGTACAGCCTAAACTGTTCCTCTTGATGGAGAAGATGGGATCTATAGTTCCCATTCTTTTGACAAGGCTTCAAGCTTTAATGGTATCTTAGTGCAGAGAAGCGTAACGCTCTGACAGCCTTCTTTCCCTTTTCCTCAAAATATTGAAGTCTCCAGAGGTGACTGTCATGGCGAACCTAGTATTGATTAACAAGGAAATTTTCTGCAGTTATCAAAGCTAAGTATTTAGCACAAGAAGCCTTGATGTGACCCCCTGGGAGGAAGAAGTGCATGTGTTAGTAAAATAAAAACAACAAACAGAAAGGACTGGGGAGGGCAGGGAGGAAGGATTGCTCTTTAGTGTAAATCCTCTGATCTGCCTCTTGAAGGAAAAAATAAGTGTGACTGGTCCTAAGGGACCAGTCGCATTGATTTTTCTCCCTTTGTATTTGAGTTCAGTATCCACAGTTCCTCAGGCATAGGAGGAACCTTTGTGACTGGAGGACAGCAATAATGTTTCCAAGGAGTGAAAGGTGATTGGAGGGGGGAATTGCTAGTTAGGGTATGTGCCTGCTTTGGGCCTTGGGCCTTTGGTAAACAGTTTGTGCAGGTCCTGACCACCATGTGGGCGAAGTACAACAGGTTCTTACTTAAAGCTCACACTCGTGGCCACTATGCTACTTCTTTACTGAACCTCTGAGGGTACATTGTTTTGACTCACTGCAAGGTGGTGCAGTGACTCTCATTCTGGATCCCACCCCTTTGTTTTTGACCACCACAGGATTGAACCATTATTTTTGTGCAGTTATGACCCAGGCAGAGCCTTATTTGAATGATGTGCCAGCGGAAAGAGAGCTTGGCATGGACAGTGTAATGGCTGGTGTTAGGCCTAGCTACTGCCTTCCGTTTTGTGTTAAGCTCTAACCACTGTCTTACATCTTACTGCCAGCAGTCTGGGGAACCTGCCTGCATGCCCACTGAGCAGTTCCCATGAGAAGCAAGGGAATTTGGACTCCAAAGAGTTTAAGCTTCCACATCGCCATAGTTGATGTTATGAGAATGGGGTGATAAGATGCTGTCCACTTCAAAGCCCTAAATTATGTTTATGTTTTATGTGTACCAGTTAAGCTATGTAAAAGGGACGTGGTGGCGCTGCGGGTTAAATAGCTGCTGCTGGGCTTTCTGACTGGAAGGTTGGCAGTTCGGAAGGTTGGCATGCGAAGGAGTGAGCTCCCGTTGCTTGTCCCAGCTCCTGCCAACCTAGCAGTTCAAAAGCACATAAAAATGCGAGTAGGTAAATAGGGACCACTTCGGTGGGAAGGTAATGGTGTTCCTTCCCAGTGCTGCTGGGCATGGGCAGTGAATAGGTTTGTGTTCCTGCGCTACAGTGTATAGTCATGCTGGCCACATGACCATGGAAGCTTGTCCTCAGACCAACGCCGGCTCTACGGGCTTAGAAACGGAGATGAGCAACGCCCCCTACAGTCGGTCATGACTAGACCAGTCGGTCGTGGGGAAACCTTTACCTTTAAGCTAGGTACCCTTCTCCTTAATGAAGGGGACATCTTCTGTCAACCTCCTTGGTGGCATCAGTCTATTCTGTTATCTATGGCACGTGACTGTTAAGATGCCTTTATCTGTCGCAGGTGCATAACAAGAAGTCTCCTAATGAGGGGAACATCTCCCACTTGTTGAGATGAAAGGTCTCTTGATGATGCAACTCACATAGTAGTTTGTCACATATCATTGTGCTGTCAAATAGTTTGTTTTTGTCAATTAGCACTGATTTCCTGATAAGCAAGCACCTAGCCTATATAAGCTTGCTGTAACTTAGGTTAGGGAGTGACTTGACTTCGGATGCCAGCATGCTGCTGTGTCACTCCAAGCCCACCTGCTAACACTTTGTAGGTTTTGCTTTGCTTGGTGGTATGAGCTTTGTTTTAGACTTAGAAGAAATAAAGTGCCTTTGCATCCTGACTCTGGACTATTCCTTCCTCTGATATCCAAAAACAACCCCTGGCCTGTGGCTTGAGCTGCCCGGCTGGAACAGATGGGAAGGAAAGAAGATGGGTTGTGCCCACCTCTTGGTTGCTCTTTAGGATAAAAGAATGACATTGCTGCTCTGGTCCTCTTTATCAGTGCAATGGGCCTATTGCTCCCTTCCGTTATTTCCATGCAGGGTGTTGTGCAGAGGGCTGGCAGTGAAGCTGTTTGTTTTCCCCTTTTCCATAGCTGCGTAGTAGACGAGATGGATTTCTCTGGCATGGAGCTTGATGAAGCTTTGCGGAAATTTCAAGCCCACATCCGGGTGCAGGGAGAGGCCCAGAAGGTGGAGCGACTAATTGAAGCCTTCAGGTAAGAGCCGGGGGGAAAATTGTCAGTCTATGTTCAGAACAGGAGATGGAAGGAGGAAGAGGATAGAGTGTAAAGAGGCTGCAAACTGCTTTATCATACCTAGATGTATATTTGCATGTTAGTAACAAATAAGCTTTGGATTTCCATTAATGACTTTGTCTCCTGCCATTTGCAGCCAGCGGTACTGCATGTGTAACCCAGATGTGGTCCAGCAGTTCCATAACCCAGACACCATTTTCATCCTGGCCTTCGCCATCATCCTTCTTAACACAGATATGTACAGCCCTAACATCAAACCTGACAGGAAGATGATGCTGGAGGACTTTATTCGGAACCTGAGAGGTGAGGGTGTTGCTGGGATGAGTCATATTCCCTGCCATCTCAAATCCTCTAGGAAGTACACTTCAAGCCCATAGTGCACCCTGATGACAAATGAAAGAGTTAAAATTATGTCTTTGTGTTTTAGTGTTGCTGCATCTTTCAGAGGGAAAAGGGCGGTACCTTTTGCCCATTTTGCATTGCTAATTGTGACATGCCCTGATCCAGTGGTCAGTGGCATTCCTATGGAGGGGATGATGCTAAATCGTGCCTGATTAAGCCTGAGCCCCTGTGTAACATGGCCCCCCTCCCCTTCAGAGCAATTCACAGCTCGGAGAGCTGGCTCAGAGGCTTTGCTTTCTGAGCCGCGAATGACTCTGAAGGCAAGGGGGAGAGGCCATGTTACACAGGATCTCAGGCTCTTGCAGAACTTAGCCCTCCCCCCCATAGGAACACCATTGCCAGTGGTTTCCCTGGGGAGCCACAAAACCAGCCAGGGCAGCCGCAGAAGCCTTCAAAAAACCTGCCACCCTGTACAAAGTATGGAATTGTAATCCTAATGGGAAGTTGCAGCCAATTGCCCAGCAAGTCAAAAGAGCCACCAGTCAATAACGTATGGGAGCCACTTCCTCATTTTCATCTTCCACCACTTGAACAGATGCAGAACTGATGCACAGAGGCACATGCTGCATACTATGGTGGGACAGGGCAATCAGGAGGACTCCTCAAAGGTAAACCCCCTGTTGTCCTATGGGTCCACTCAGAACTTCACCAGCTGTTTGGCTGATGCAAGTTTGAGTGAACACAAGGGGGTGTAGCAAGGTCATAGAGTTTTGGTGGTGACTTTGCCACCAATAACTACCACCCCCTGACCATCTGTGACATATTTCAAAATGGCCCTGATCCCCACCCTGATCTTCCCCCCCTCTACGCTGTGACCCTCCTTCCCTGCTTACCCCCACCCTGCACCAACTTAACTGCACCAGGAGAGCTAGACGAGCAGCTGAGATGTGACTGGTATCATTTGC
Organism: Lerista edwardsae; assembly: GCA_029204185.1. Classification (NCBI taxonomy): domain Eukaryota; kingdom Metazoa; phylum Chordata; class Lepidosauria; order Squamata; family Scincidae; genus Lerista; species Lerista edwardsae. Next base: position 4,349,676 of record JAJKFI010000051.1, on the reverse strand, counting down.
CTTTTGTGTCAGTGGCCTGATAGTGCTTGATGGTATGTCGCATTTTGTGACATGGCAAACCACACTGTGCTGCTGGGCATGGGCAGTGAATAGGTTTGTATTTGCTCACTGGCCAATAGTGACATTGAAAAGAAACCTATGATCTTTTGGTCAAAGAGACTTGCAGACTTTAGTTGTTCTTCAAAACCATGCAGTGCTTCTGACCAGAGACAAAAACAGTGAACATGTGCACTCATGGACAACTATGGTGCCACTGGGCAATTTTTTTTTTTGTTTAAATGTAAGGCCCTTTTAGCTCACATCCTCTGCTTGTTTGCTCTATATTGTGCTTTGCAGGTGTGGATGATGGAGCTGATATTCCCCGGGATCTGGTGGTGGGAATTTATGAGAGGATCCAACAGAGAGAACTCAAATCCAATGAGGATCATGTAACGTATGTCACCAAAGTGGAAAAATCCATTGTTGGAATGAAAACGGTGAGTCCTGACCCATCACAAGCATCTGCACTGGTTTTTTTGTTCTTGGAAACCTTTGTCTTTTTCATGGGAGGGCATTGGGAATATAGAAAGCTGAAACAGACCATTGGTCCATTTAGCTCAGTATCGTCTGCACTGATTGGCAGCTGCTCTCCATGGTTTCAGGCAGGAAATTTTTTTCTGCCCTACCTAGAGTTGCCAGGTAGGGTTGAACTTGGAACTTTTCTGCATGCAAAGCATGTGCTCTACAACCAGACTACAGCCTTCACAAGGACAATTTTTCAGGGCTTGTCTGAAAGGGAAGACAGAATGTACTGCAGTCATCCCTCCTGGCTTTCAGAGTGCAATCCTAAACTGGAGTTAGGCTGGCATAAGCTAAACCAGCAAAGTTTGGCCAGCACAAGGGCCACCATAAAGCATGTTTGGACCATTCTCGGAGTCAGGGATGATGGTGCACATTTGTGTGCTGGCCTCTCTGACTCCGAGAGTGGTCCAAACATACTTGACGGTAGCCCTTGGGGTGGCCAAACTTTGCTGGTTTAGCTTATGCTAACCTAACTCAGTTTAGGATTGCGCCCTCAGTCTTGCAACTGGAAAACATTGCACAAGCCAATTGTATTTGTATACATGCATTTAACTTTTAACTTTTTTCACCAAAAAGAGGAAGTGCTTTGTGCACTACAAATGGGACTGTTTACATCGTTGGGAAGGCTTGTAGAGGGGTCTGAGAGCCTCCCAAAACATGCCAGTGCAACCCCCCGAGGTAAGAACCTCCGGGGTGCCCACAGCGCTGCGATCACTGTGGTGCTGTTGGGCACCCATTCCTGGTCCACTTCCTTTTAAGGCGAATGGCCCAGGAAAGTTTCCCAGTGATGGGTCGCGAGGGTTGGGAAACACTGATTTAAAGGGACCATGTGACTGAAGGAGCCCCTTCATTTGTGTGATCCCTGTAAATAAAACTAGAACTTCCACATATCTGGGTTTGCAAAAACTGTGCAATGGAGCATGGAAAGGAAGCAGATGAACTGCTTTCCTCCCATTTTTAGTGAGTGGGAAGCAGATCAATGCAGCCCAGATCCTCAGCCAGCTGTAAGGGAGGTGGTAGCTGACTTGGGGGTGAAGGGCACCCCATTCCCTCCCCCAGCCACCTGCCATTAATGCACGTCACCCCATGGCTAGGCTGGCCCTGGGGCCTAGGGTAGAGGAACACAGGTTCTGCAGTTGTATTTGTTGTTTTTCTTTTTGCTATCCTTCACATTTCTAATGCATCCTTCAGTGTAAAACATTTGCAGGGGGCTTGCAAACCTACCAACAATACAATCAAAAATGGCTTTTTTTCCAGGTCCTGTCTGTGCCACACCGCCGGTTGGTGTGTTGCAGCCGCCTTTACGAAGTGACGGATGTGAACAAAGTGCAGAAGCAAGTCGCTCACCAGAGGGAGGTCTTCCTTTTCAATGACTTGCTGGTGGTGAGTAGCCTTTGGCTTGGAAATCACAGCACTGCAACAGTCTTAGCAGAGGTATCACTTGGGTTTGCGTCACCCAGTGCAAGAGCTCATTGCGTCACCACCAAGATGGACCTCCTCCCTTACAGACCATACAAAATAAATTATGATATCATATGCACAACCTAAAGGCAGTGGCATCACTAAGGGCGCAATCCTAAACTGAGTTAGGCTGGCATAAACTAAGCCAGCAAAGTCTGGCCAGCACAAGGGACAATGTATAAAGCATAAAGTATGTTTGGACCACTCTCAGAGTCAGAGAGGCCAGCACACAGATGTGCACGATCCTCCTTGATTCCGAGAGTGGTCCAAAAGCCCTTTACGGTGGCCCTTGTGCTGGTCAAACTTTGATGGTTTAGCTTATGCCGGCCTAACTCCAGTTTAGGATTGTGCTCTAAGGGTTGGTGTCACCTCCATTAACTTATTTTATTTATTTATTTTAATATAGAACTGTTCAGGTCACTCAAGAAATCAGTAACCAACAAAAAAACCAGTGGCCAACTCGGACACTCAATTAAGAATTCTAGTATTAGCTCTGATACATGAAATGAGGCCTGACTCATACTAACACCTAATTGGTTTCCTGCTGTGTCATAGCAACACCTAATTGGCTCTCGGAACCATCAGTCCCATTGGTCAGTTTTGAGTTAAGGAAATCCACTTTTCGTTACACAAGATGGTTGTATTTTCCTTTTTTTTTTTTTTTGTTATTTGGCTATAACTCTTGATAGAATGAAGATAGTTCAACATGGTTTGTTTCATTAAATTCTGCATTACCTATTGAAAGATATAGAACATGATGATATTATGTGAAAATACCAAGATTTTCACAATTTTTTTCAGTAGTGGTATCACATATTATTATTATTATTTTATTTATTATTTATTAGATTTATATCCCGCCTTTATGCCCGAAGGCACCCAAGGCGGCATTACATGGAAATATAAAATTTAACACTAAAAAACAATATTAAAACAATATAGTAAAACAGAATAAAACCAAAACAATAGAATTTAAAAAACAAGCCCTGTGGATCATAAGATATAAAATATAACACACCAGCCAGCCAGCCTGTCAGCAATTAAAAGCTTTTTGAAATAAAAAGGTCTTCAGCCGCCGCCGAAATGTTAACAAAGAGGGAGCAGTTCTCAATTCTAAGGGGAGGGTATTCCAAAGTTGGGGGGCCACCACCGAGAAGGCCCTCTTCCTGGCCGCCGCCCCTCTCACTTCTCCTGGAGGCAGCACAGTCAAAAGGGCCCCTCCAGATGATCTAAGAGTACGGGTAGGATTATATGGAAGGAGGCGATCCCTCAAATACCCCGGACCCGAGCCGTAAAGGGCTTTAAAAGTCAAAACTAGCACCTTGAATTGGGCCCGGCACAGAACCGGCAGCCAGTGTAGTCGCCGAAGCAACGGCTCGACAGAGTCAAACCGATGTGCCCCAGCAACCACCCGAGCCGCCGCGTTAAAAAAATAGACCAAACTAGAATTTATCAAGAAATGCGACTGTTTGATTTAGCTTGAACAAAGATGAAGCTTTCCTGTCTCACTACAATGCTAAATGACTTAGTTCAGCCAGATTTCATGCATTTGGCTTCACAGAACAGTTTCTCACTTCATTTCTTGCATCCTATGGTTAAGTACTAACAAGAGCAAAAAAAATATACTGCTAGATCAGGCCAAAGGTCCATCTAGTCCAGCATTCTGTTTCTCACAGTGGCTGGCCCTGTGGGAAAGCCCATGACAGGAACGGCACAATTCTATCCAACCATTCTTTCCCTGTAATTTGTATTCAGAAGCATACTGCCCATGGACCCAGAGGTAGCACACGTCCCCGCTTAATTGTGTTTTTCCTAAAGCTAAAAAGCCCCCAATTTTGTAACCTTTACTTGTAAAAAAAGGTGCTCCAAGCCTCTGGTCATTTTGGATGCCCTCTTTCGCACCTTTTCTACATTAGTCATGTTCTACATTGTTTTTTCTATGCTCTACAATGTATTTACATTGTATTTTCATGCTCTGTATTGTATTTTCTACAATACAGTCATGCTCAGCATCCACCAGAGATTCTGTGCATGCCAAAATCTGCAGATAATCAAATCTGCAGGTCTTGGCACTTCAGACCCTCTGAATGCAACGGAGCATGTTCTGAGGACCAGAGAGGCTGCGCAAGACCTCCCCATCCCTCAGAACACCCTCCAGACATACCAGAGCACAGCTCCAGTTGTGTTCAGAGGGTCCAGTTCCGGCCAAATCTGCAGATTTAGAACCTGTGGTTAGTTAAAACCATGGGTCCCAAATCCACAGATAAGAAAGAGGGACATGAATTGTTTTCAAGGTGTGGCGATCAGAGCCATTATTCAATATTCCAGCTGTAACCACACTCTAGATTTGTAAAGGATCACGATGCTATTAGCAGTTTTGCATCATAACCCTAGGCAGGTCTACTCCGATGTAAGCCCCATTGA
>JAJKFI010000051.1:4314179-4345220 GCA_029204185.1 Lerista edwardsae | reverse complement strand
ATTGAGTCCTGGGTGGGTGTGTATAGGCTTGCAGCCTTATTTTTATTCCCTTTTCTAATGACCCCTAGCATGGAATTTACCTCCTTCACAGCTGCCACACATTGTATTGACATTTTTGCTCAGCTATCCTCAGGACCCCAAGATCTTTTTACCGGTTCACCAGCAGCAGCTCATGCCCCATCAGTTTTTATTCCCAGGAGCATAGCTAGGGGAATTGCTCAATCATTACTGTTGTGGTGAATCATAGTTGTACTTTACATTACATAATAGTGATTGCAGACTTTATCGCTTCCATTCTATAACTCTTTGACTCACTTTGGGCAACTTTTTTTTTTCTGTTTATCTTCTCCATGTATGTGTATAAAATTCTATTTCCTGATGATTTCACTTCATTCATCTGATGAAATGGTCTGTATTCCACCAACATTTATGCTGAAACAAATTGGTTGGTCTTGGCTACAAGAGTCTTACTGTTTTGCTGCAGCAGCTCAATGCAGCTACCGTTCTGTATTGGGGAAAGATCCTTAGTTGGACCTACATCTATTCAACATGTGCTAAGTGTCAAGAGCTGCACTTCAAAATGAGGCAATAAGATGTATAAGAGTACAACAAGAGTACTCTTATACAACAAGATGTATAAGAGTCAGAGCGCAATCTTAAACTGGAGTTAGGCCGGCATAAAATAAGCCAGCAAAGTTTGGCCAGCACAAGGGCTACCATAAAGCATGTTTGGACCACTCTCGGAGGGAGGATGGCTCACGTCTGTGTGCTGGCCTCTCTGACGCCAAGAGTGGTCCAAACATACTTTATGGTGTCCCTTGTGCTGGCCAAACTTTGCTGGCTTAGCTTATGCTGGCCTAACTCATTTTAGGATTGCCCCTCAGTCTGGGTGCTGCGTTAAGTCCTAAACAGTTCCCCATCCCCAGTCAGGGTTTTGCATTGTGTTTGCCTGGCTCTCTCCCAGAGTCCTTTGCAGCTGGTTCTGAGACACTTTCTTTTTTTAAAAACAGATTCTCAAGCTTTGCCCCAAGAAGAAAAGCTCCTCAACCTACACATTTTGCAAGTCAGTGGGCCTGTTAGGAATGCAGTTCCACCTCTTTGAAAACGAATGTAAGAATGGAAATGAATGTCTTGGTCATTTGCCAGATGACACTGGAGAAGATTCACAGTGTGGCTTGTCGTACAGTAGAACAGTAGGAACTTTGGGCTGGAAGGATGGTTAGGCCTGCTGGTTAGTGGGGGAATGGCTTGAAGGCATATGACACAGTTCCACTGCTGAAGTTAAGCAGATCAGGCCCTGGATTCTACCTGGATGGGAGGTAGCCTGAAAACCATGCAGAAGCCATAAAAAGAAGAGTGTATTTGTACTATTGCTGCTGCTATGACCATGGAATAGGTGATAATGGTAAAAAGGTAAAGCAAGGAGTGGGACTTTGTGAACTCTTTTAGCCCCTCCCCCTTTCACTTAAAACCTGCTAGATTCAACACAGCCCTAGAAAATTGCAAAGGATTGAAGAGTTGCTGCGGAGATACACAGTATAGATGCAGCAATCCTTTCAAAGTTTGGGCATCTATATCATCATGATAGGAGATAATGAACACACAGGTGCTGCTTGGTGGCCAAAAGCAGCTATCTCTGAACCACAGATCTGAGCCCAGATGTTCAGAACCACAATTTATATGGAGAGATTCAGAGGGATGTTTAAGTATTCTTTAATAAGAGATATTATGTATGTAATTTTGGCACAGTTTGTCATTTAGGCTAGGTGTGGTTCATCCATTCATTATTCTGGATGAACAGTTCTCTAGTTTAGGAAGTAGAGATGGGGCATTGAATTAGGCTAAAACATTTATAAGACTCACTAGGGCATAATTAGGGCACAATCCTAACCTGCAGTTAGGCTGGCACAGTTAGGCCAGCAAGGTTTGGCCAGCACAAGGGAAATGTAAAGTATGTTTGGACCACTCTTGGAGTCAGAGAGGCCAGCACACAAACATGCACCATTCTCCCTAACTCCAAAAGTGGTCCAAACGTGCCTTATGGTGGCTCTTGGGCTGGCCAAATTTTGCTGGCCTTACTGGCCTAACTCCAGGTTAGGATTGTGCTCTTAGTAGGATAATTGCAGTCTCCTTGCTTGTACAAGGAATCCACAATGCTAGCTTAATTGTTTGCTCTTTGGATTTTCTTCTAGACTACCCCCATGGCATCACTTTGGTGACTCCAGTTTCAGGCTCAGAGAAGAAACAGGTACTCCATTTCTGTGCTCTGGGTGCAGAAGAAATGCAGAAATTTGTGGAAGACCTAAAAGAGTCAATAGCAGAGGTGATGGAGCTAGAACAGATTCGAATTGAATGTAAGGCTCCCAGCGTGGTCCAGACTTCATGCAGTCATTCTGTCTGTATGTACATAGGTCTGCGTCTTGTGTGTTTTTGTGTCTGCTGTTGGCAAGGGCGCCATTTCAGATTGAGGCAGGAGGCAAGGTTGTCAGCAAAATTCTTGGATATATTCAAGATGATATGGCAAAACCTGGAGTGTATTTAGGAGCATTTAATGAGCTTCTAAAATATATCTTATGCTTAGAGATTTTTTTTTGGTGATTTCCCGTCATCTTTTCTAAATTTTTTAGAAAAATTTCTTGTCTAAAATAGCAAATTGCAATGTTATGTGTTTTTATTCTACATCCTCAATCGAAGTTCTCATTTTTATTAATTTTAAATGCTTTAAAAGTGTACTAAGTACACTATCACACTATACAGGTGATATAGTGTCAGCAGATGCAGTCACAGTATTATTTCTAATTGGAAAAGTAGTCTATTTTAATTTCTGGAAAATATCTTAGACACCAAAATGCTGCGCTTTGTGTTTGTATTCAGCTAATTAACCACAAAAAGGCAGTTGTTAATGCCCCAAAAGCGGTTTTCAACAACAACAAAAACAGTTGTTATGCTTCATAACAACCATAGGAATGTGATCTACAAAAGATAATCTGGAGACTTTTAAGCATAGGGATTTCTGACTTGCATGGAAAAGCTTTCACATTGACCCCCTTAATCACCCAGTCTGTAGAACCATGAGTTTTCCAGACCAATTCATGTCCTAAGGATTATGCTCACATGATCTGAACCTCCACCATCCCTGACAGAAAATGGCGCCCCTGATTGTGGGGCTGGGTGAGAGTGGGAGGAAATCTGTATCTCTTGGGATGGAAAGTTATATTTGATGGTGAATGTATATGCCATATTATTCTGTGTGAATCTGATTTGTGATTGCAGCAAGACTGAGGAGTTATATACCCCTCAGGACATTATTCTGAAATTGTAAGTTGTGTGCTTCCAATCTGGCTGTAAGTTATAGTGCAGTCTTATGCACATCTACTCAGAAGTAGTCCTATTGTTCTCAATGGGGCTTGTAGGAACGTGTGTATAGGTCACTTCACAATATTAGGGCTGCATGTTGCGTGCTATAGTAGAGGCCAAGAACCAGACAGTCCAAAAAATGTAAGTAAACGTCATCTTTGCGTACCTCTCCATAGGCCACCTGGCTGTCAATGGGTCTCCTTGGACCTATGACAGCTATTTTGTGGGCATGAGTCATGCCCAGAAAACAGGGATGGGATCAGACATGTCATGTAGCGGGGGTATGCGAGTACCTGTTCCTAGGATTAGGGCTGGCCCCGCCCATTCGCCCACCCACTCGTCGACTCCATTGGCGCTCCACTCCGCCCCCTGCAACATTTGAATTGCCTGCACGTTTGAGTTGCCTGCATGTTCTCAGAGCCAGGCAGACAGGCAGGCAGGCAGCGGAGGGAGGGAGACCGACGGCAGCAGCAGCGTGAGCAGGTAGGCTGCCTGGGGCTCCCTCTCGAGAAGGCGCGGCAGTTCCTGGGGGCGGTTCCTGGGTTCTGGCTATGACCTCACTTCCGGTGGGCGGGCCCTGACACAAATGCCAATCAAAAGTGAGTACCTGTTGCTAAATCATTTAGATGCCATTACTGGATGGGATCCCAGTGTGAGTTGCTACCACCAGGATCCACCCCCGAAATGCCCCAGCCTAGCACATCTACTATCCTGAACTGCCCACAAACTGCCCCCTCTGCTACTTTCCCTACTCCAGCACAGCACTGAGAAGCTGCCTGGCTGTTTACGCTGGCAGTTCCAAAATGTACAATGGTGGTGCACATTTTACAGCACCGCAGCAGCATTTAAAGCTGCAGACCAGGAGTTCCATCGCTGTAAGTGCCCTATAAAATTAGGCTGTTAATAGGTGACCGTAGCAATCTACTTTCCCTAGGTGCAATTACAGGTTAAGCCTAATTATCCACGGATTTTATATCTGCGGATCTGTCTCAATGCAGGTCCCCTGGACCTGCACTGAGCCAGATCCGGCCCAACCCGAAGCCTCTGTGGGACTCAGAATAGCTCCGATGCCACCAGAGCAAGGTTTCAGTCACATTCAGAGCCCCAGAGGTTTTTGGTATCCACTTTATGTGCACCTAGTGTCAAGAGAAAAGAGCAACTTGCATTGGGCAGGGGGGAACAGTGTGAAGCTTTAGGGCTCCTAGCAATGAGCCCGTCTTTGAAAATTACCTAAAGCAGAAACATGAAGGCACTCCCATATCTACTTGTTTGTGCAAAATATAATGTTGTAAATCACCCCAAATCAGGATTTGTTTGGTGGGTTCTACTCATCTTTAGTTAAGGTTTGGTGCGAACTTTGATAGTGGCAACATGCTTGTAAGACAAAACTACTTTTAATCCTTCTGACACAGCTTTACTTCAAAAAAGTCTTTCAATTTTTTCAAACGTTTTTAAGCAAGCATAATTAAGCATCTTTCATAAAAGTTCAGTGCCACTGAAAAGGTGGAAGAATCTTTTCCCCCCAAGGCCTTAGTTTTCTTTATCCACATGGACTTGAGTGTTTAGGCTTAAAAACCATGTCAGAATACATTCAAATAAATTGGTGTAATCCTCTCAGAACCACCTTGAAATGCAAGCAAGGTATTGTTTGTCAAAAAGATTCCTATATCAAGACTAGAAGTCAAAATGAAAAGAGGAATTTGACTTGGCAGGACTTTCAAGCAAATTACTCCCCCACAAATATTCTAGTTATAAGATTTGGATTTTGACTTCGCAGGACTTTCAAGCAAATTATTCCCCCAAAAATATTCTTGTTACCAGATATAAACTGGAACATTGTGCCTATACCTTTAACCATTGTATAGGAGAGGGAATTTAAACAGGTGCAGTTTATCATGGAAGGGTTTCAAAAGCTACACCTGCCAAAATTCCCTCTAATACAATGGTTAAAGGTATAGGCACTCTGTCCATGTTTGGTAACCCTAAGTATAGCACTATAAGGAATAGTAATATGTGCTTTGCGCTGGATTGTTATTTGAATAATCTTGAATGATTAGGATGTGTTTTGCCAGTTTCACTCTGGGAGACAAAATTCAAAAAATCGAGGAAGCAGGTAAAACTGACATGAATGTGACAACACATCTAATTGTTCAAAACTTATATTGACCCAACTTTAAGACTATGTCATTAAACTTCGTGAAAAGAAAAAATGGCCTAGTGGATAGAAAACTGGTGGATCTACATCCTAATTTTGGTCTTACATCTAATGTGGACTCATCATATCTCTATTTTGGCCTAGTCACTATTGTTCTCTCTTTCAGTTCTCCATGCTAAAATAGGAATACAGTAGTAATAAACAATATTTCAAAGGTTTAATTGATAGTAAACAAAATTTGAAACTGATGAAATTAGAAACTTTTGAAATTAAAATGGATGTAAATGTCAAGTTATTGTCAAGAATCTATGCAATATGTATGCTGATTCTGCAGAAGGGCAGACTTTGATATTTGGCGTAAGGCTGTGCGGGACATTCACATGTATAAATATTCAGGGTGAATTTTGTGCTGCAGGGGGAAGTGTCCCCAGAAAAATTTACATTTGTAAATGTAATATTTACATTTGTTCTTTACATTTGTCACCGCAATCCACAGCCTGTTCACTATTGGCTGCTTTGATATCATTCTTTTTTTTTAAAGTTCCTTCTTTTTCCTGACTATGGCCTAATTCTCCCTGAGGTGGTAAACTTGTGTCTTGGCTGTCTCTCTTCACACTGCAGATGAAAACCCACATGACTGAATGATCTTCCCTCTTCCACAGAGAAATTTTTGTGTCTTGCTCTTTATATACTATTTTTCTGTGTGTTTGAACATTTATTTGCAAAACATCATGTGCATCCCCATGTGATGATGGAAGGTGCAGGTCTCCCACCACGGTAATAGCTAGCCCTCCAAGATCCCAGCCATGGGGATCGTATAGTCAGTGTGGTTATATCATCCTACTGGCATGTCACTTTCACAAAGCCAGTTCGGAATGAGGACAGTGAGTGCTTCCTTAGGTTAGCCCTAGCTTACTGATAATACCATGGAGCCAGGTTAGAGGGAGGACTGGAAATGTTGCCTTCACCCTGCATAGGCTGTGGCTAGAGAGAATGCAGCTGTTTCTGAAACAGCAGACATTCTCCAATCTCTTCTCCACATTCCCCAATCTCCTTTGTGTGTATGTGTCATATTCTCTAACCTCTCTTTCTCAGCCTTTCTCCTATTAATTCATTCAGGGCGCAATCCTAACCAACCTTCCAGCACCAGGGTAAGGGAATGCAGCTCTGAGGTAAGAGAACAAACATTCCCTTACCTTGAGGAGGGCTCCATGACTGCCACCCTCAACTGCAGGATGCAGCACATGCCCCATTGGCACAGCTAGGTCAGCGCTGGAACGTTGGTTAGGATTGTGTCCTCAGTCTTCTCCGTTTCACTTCCATAGGCTCTCTTTCTCTCCCACTGCTACTTTCTTCGGTTGTCTCTCTTTTTCCCTCTATTCACTTAATTTTTTTTACTGTATCTCAGGGGAGCTAGAGAAGCAGCATGGGGCAAAGAATATTTCTTTAAAGACCAATGGAGCTCAGATTGAAACACAGTCCAAGCACGGATCTCCAACAGGTTAGAATATTCTCTGGGCCTTCACTTCTTACCCAGAAGATGAATTTATTCTGTTAAACTTGGAACATAGGAGAATTGGGTAGGAACATGAAGGGCGAGGTGTGTGCAGTTCCTTTGTGGGATAATCCAATCAAACTGTGCCTTGTGCTCTTTTTTTTTTTTGTAGCCCACAGTTCTCTGTTTTCTTTTCAAAGGCAAAAAAGATTTGGGAGAGAAGGTCCCGGACAGTACAGTGGAGGTAAGTAGAATGCAGAGCAGCTGAGGTAAGTAATTCTCTCTCACTTCAGCTCTTCTTACATTCTCTGTTGTTTCTTTTCTCAGGTTTTAATCAATGCCTCCCCAGCCAGACTGACAATTTTACCAATTTCCAGAGATACAATAAAAAGTTACTGCTAGGACGGGTAATACAACTTTCAAATCCAGATTAAACTTCAAAGCATTTTTTTCAAGCCGTTTCTATAACTGTAACACATCCTTCATGGAGCAAGTGCCCGAACTCTGGAGACTAACCTGCTCCGCCCTCATCCCCACCCCCACCCCAACACACTTCCAGGAGAAATCAGAGACTCGGATGAGATGAGCTCCCCTGACAGGCCACTGCCATCCCAGAACCCCCTGCTAAGACGCACTGCTGTGATCTTTCCCTCATAAGGCTCTTCTGCCCTAGGCATTGCCACTTCTGTTGGGGCCTTGAACATATTCATTTGGACTCTTCATGTGCTGAAAGCTTAGGCCACACATTTTCCAATTTGGGGAGGATTGTTGGGGAAGCTTTTTTCCTGTCCTTACTTTAAAGACCAGCGACATGCAGTGCGGGTATATCAGGTGAGGCAGAACCGCCCCACCAAAGTTCTTTGAAAAAAGAACTGCTGATGTTGTGGTTGTGATCCCACAAACACTTACAACCCACGGGCTCCAGCTACTCAGGGCCCGTGGGTTGTGTTTGTGTGATCACAGCAGTGACGGCACTTTTCAAAGAACTCCAGTGGCCAGGTTCTGCCACACCCTCACCACACATTGCTGGTAAACACTGTGGCTGCAATCCTTTCCACACTTTCCTGGGAGTAAGCCCCATTCAACACAACAGGACTTACTTCTGTGTAGACATGTATTGGCTTGTGCCCTGTATTGTAGCAGTCCTGCCATGCACTAGGTAAACCCTCATCAGGGAGAGTGATCTCCAGAACATTCCACATGGCCTGGTTTTGTCCTTTCCCCCAGATTCTTTCACCTAGCAGATAATCTCCACCTCCACCTCGCTGTAGGTGTACTTCCCATGGGGGCAGGAGCTACAGTTCTTCACCAGCATCCATTTCCTCAAACAATCTCCATTTCTAGGCTACCACTCAGTTCCCATCACCTTTCAGATGCTTTCCTCAGTGACTGCTGTTTGGGCCTTTGCTCTCTGAGGCCATTTCCCCCACAGCTTTCTATTCCTCAGCCTGTGAGAAAATTCATTGCTGTAGGTGTGCTTGTTCCTCAGACTCTGCCCATGATGAAGTGCTTTGTAAGAGCTAATTCATTGCCCTGCTGACACTTCTGCTAATGGGGAGAAGGGATGGGCATCTCCTTGGCTCATATGTACCTTTTGGCTTGCAGGCATTTTTCTATGAAGGCATCTTTCACCTCAGAGAAGTAGAATTCTAAGGAGGCAGTTCAAGAGCCTTGACAAATATCTTGAGGGAATTCTGGAATCAAGCAGACATTGTCCCACATCTGTCATTAGCCCTACACAGAAGAGGTCCTTATCTTCCCCGACAGAGTCCAGCCCCAGTTTCCTGGGGGAGCTGTGCCCTTCTGGAACTCTTCATTTCTTGGCATTTGCCCATGTCCAAAGATATCCCTTCCTATAGGGAACTTCACTGCATCTCAGCTCAAGTTTTCCATCTGAGTTTGGGAATCCCATGTGAGCGTTCTCTGTGGAGACCCTTCAAGTCCTTCTTCCTCCCCTCTCCCTTCTCTTACTCCTCAGCAGAAGCAAGCATCTCCATTTTCTCTGAGATTACCTGATCTGCCACCATTTCATCAGATTTCTTTTTGTATCATTGTACAAGCTGGATGGGTATTTTTTGATTTCCTTTTTTTGGCGTACGTTAAATCATTTCCTTTCACTTGCAAACCATCAAGTGGATCAGAGCGAGCTGCAAGTTTGCTGAAATATGTCAGATTTCTGCTTTTTTTCTTTTTAATTTTCTCCTTTTGTAAACAGATTAGTGAGTCATGTGTGCACCTTCCTGCTCAGAAAGACAGGAGCTGGGAAGAGCTCAGGTCTTTCTCTGAGTGTCAGCAAATCTCATTTTTTTTCCACAAAGTTGTGCAACCTCAATTATCCTCCCTTCTCTGCTGTGTTGGCCTGCAGATTGCAGGATAATGCAGAGGCTCCTAGAACTCCAATCACAGAGCAGAGTGCCATTGAAAAGGAACTCATATAATCCCAAAGCAAACAGAGAATCCTTATCTCCAATTGCTTTCATTCACAACAGAAAAAAGGGGATGTAACAGGGGAAAAAAACACACCAAACAATGAGACTGCTCTTGATGGAATGAGAGGTCATAGACTCAAGCCATCAGCTGTCTATATCTCATCATGTTAAAACCTCTCTGACCAGCTCTTAGCACCACAATCAGATTGTATTTCCTCAATCTGGATAGTTGAGGTTGTGTTGTATGTGGAAATAGCATCACTGCCTTTGCTATAATGGGACTCTTAATTTTTAGAAAGAGCTTTCGGGGAAAGGGGAAGGGCAGGTGGACAGAGAAGTATGTTGGGAGTTTGGGAGGGTTGGCTGTTGGGGCACTGTTTAAAGTGGGCTGTGGCTTGTGGGGTAATGCACTGTGGTAGTGGAGGTGGTGGGGTGAAGGGCAGCCAGCAGTAGCAGATGGGAAGAAGTCTTGTAACATTTAATGCTTCTTTGACTGTTTCTAAACTAGGTGTCAATTCACAACAGGCTTCAAACGTACCAGCACAACTCCGTCCCGGGGCTCGAGAGTGGAATGCAGCCCAGCACGCGTCCTAACATGCCGGGGGAGAGGCTGGAGACAGCATTGGTGCCCTCTTACCCTGCCTCGGCGGGGACACTTGTACAGTGCCAGCAGATTGTCAAAGTCATAGTCTTGGACAAGCCGTGCCTCGCTCGCATGGAGCCGGCCCTCAACCAGACTCTGACGCGCTACGTGTCCTCTGATTCCTGCAGCTCCACCCCCTTGCGCGGTCTGGGCAGCGGGCTCCAAGGGACCCCAGTGAAAATCATCCATCAGCCCCCGCTTCCGCCGCCGCCGCCACCCTACAACCACCCGCACCAGACCTGTCCCCCCAGCTCCTTGCTCCAGAGGCGCAGGTACTCCAGCGGGTCACGCAGCCTAGTGTAGCAGCTCCACCAGCACTAGCCAAACAGCACAGACTTATCCTGGGACCCTTTTTCTGTCTTCAGAGAAAATCTAGTTTGTGATTTATTTTTTAGTAAAACAAGAGAGAGGGAGAGAGAAGCAAAAAGCAAAAAAAAAAAAAAAAAGATGACAGTATGTACGATGATGTACCCAACCCCCGTCTCTCTCCTGAAATGATTCTATTTGCGTAGAAACTGCCTGAGAGCTCCAGACAATGTTTCCTAACCAATCTTCATCCACCCGTTCAGCCACACACATGCACCTTTCTTATCCCCGACATGCACGGTAGTGCTCTGCTACCCTGCTTGTGATGGCTTGGCCGTTCTCAACCTTGTTTGCATCGTGTCTACGATTTTGGTCTCTTTTCTTACCTCTTTGGCTTCTCTGCTTTCTCTCTATGATCAGACTTCACAACCCAGCAGACTTTCCTTACCATTTGGGGGCACTGACGTTGGGTGATCCATCTTGCTGGGGCCAAAGAGCCGCTGTTGCTGCCAGCACTGCTGCAGCTTGCTAGGCTGGAGCTGAAAAACTCACGCTATGCTCACCCATGCTTTCTCCTCATTGCCTTTTTGGGTATCTTGTTCTCTCAAAGCAAGCTTGTCGGAAAAGGAAGCCAGAGAAAGCGAGAGCACAAGCAGAAGATGGAGAGTGCTCCTTCCTGCCCCACGCTGCAGCGAAACACATAGGCGGCCTCACTTTGGACATCAGTACCTTCTTTGCTGTTATATTGAAAGCATTGCACTAAGAAAGCTTTTCTGGACACCAGCAGAATGCACCATTTGTAAATACACATCTCTGTGGTTGAATGTGTCTGGACCATGCTCACGAAAGGAAGTACTCAAGGCAGTTCTGAGGAAGTCTTAAGTGAGGGTAAAGAGACTGGATCTAGAAATCTTCCTGGCATGGCCACTTCCCCAAATTGAAAAAAAGCTGCCATTTCCTCTTGTTTTTAGTGAATTAATTTCATTTAATTTCTATCCTGCCTTTCAGCCTGTGCTAGGCTCACAAAGCAGCTCACAAGCCCGAATAAAACATCTTCACAAGGATTTATTTAGCACGAGGGATTATATTCCCACCCTTGATATTCCAGCCCTAGTCTCCTCTATCCTCTCAGATAGTATCTGTGCTTCTTTCACACAGAATCTTTATCCTTGGTGCACAAGCAAATAGTTCAGTTTACAGACTGCCAAATAACATTATTTGGGCTTTATATATCCTGGAGGGAGGAGAGGGAACAGGGGAGGGGAGAAATGAAGTAACTTCTGCATTCCTTCCATTGTTATGACATAAGAGTCCCTGCTTTAAAATAGGTGTGAGGTTTTCCCTTCCGATTACCTTCTACCTCCCTCTTCTGATTTTGAGCTCCTTGTACTCAGCAGTTCCAGAGGTTTATTTAGGGAAGTTGTACTGTACATACAGTACATTATTGGGGAGGGGAGTTAGTGAAACAAGCAAGCTGTACCCCTGGCTCTCCCCATAATTTAGACAAATTATGACCCTCATAGCCTTCTTGGGGGAGCATCACAAAAGGAAAGGAGGTAGCCCCTCTCCCTGTATTAGAGAACTGCATGAGCAGAGAAACATGCCGGTTTGTTGGATGATGTTCTGGAAGTTTGTGTACGTTTGCACTGAATTCTGACCTTAGCCTGCCTTCAATTCCAACATAATTAACCAGTCCATTGTTTGTCAAGATGAAAGAGGAAGAGAATGCAGGAGTCCCTCATTATCTGAGGCCGCTTTGCTTTCGGGAAACATGTAAGCAAGTCAGATGTACAGAAGCAAATGAAAGAGTTGTTTTTCTCCGTGTAGCTATGAAGCACTCCTTGTAAGCACAACCAGGTTGATTCCACTCGCCCTTCCCACGCCACCCCCATAAACGGCAAGGTGGGTGAGGACATCCAGAGGGAGGAGATGAAAGCAGAGCTCTGCTCCTTTCTCTTCTCAGAGATGCTGACGTGCAGGAAGATGGTTTTAAAATGGGCTATGGCTGTATTTTTAGAAAAAATATCTCCACACGCATGAGGGAGGAGCAGTATTAATTAGCTTAAGGGCTTTGCTCTGTCTCTCTCTGAGGCTTAAGAAGATCAACTTTAGGATTTGGAAATAGGGCAGAAAAAGTTTTAAGTCTCTTATTTATTTCTAAAGTGTGTGTGTGTGTGTGTGTGTGAGAGAGAGAGAGAGAGAGAGAGAGAGAGAGAGTGAGAGTGAGTGAGTTGACTATTTGCTTTCCCTGTGAAGGAGTAGCAGCTGTGTTGAACCAGCAATTTCATTGTCTTGTGCAGACAAGTGGAACCTACTACAGGATGGGAGGCAGCTGTGTAGATTCATAAAAGTGAGGCAGCACTGATATAAATGCAGTTGAATTTATCTCAGGTGGTAGCGTACAATGTAGCATTCAACACAGAGAGGCAACAGAGAATGGAAAGGGAACAGAGACAGGATAAACAGGAAAGACTATGCCATTATTTTTACTGCAGTCATTAAGGCTTGCTGACTGTCGAGTATGAGGAGCAGGAGACTGTGAAAAAGACATCTTGGGAAAAGTGGGTTTTGAGAGGGAGAAAGAGAGGTGGTGTCATGAAGGCATTCTGGGAGACAGTTCCAGGTGAAATGGGGAGCCACAGGAAAACAGAAGAATTATTTTCAGAGCTAGAGCCTTTCAGGTGACTGAGAGTGGTTGAACTGGAGGAGGCAGGAAAGTAATGGATTCTCAAAGCAGAGAGGTCAGAAAGGACAGGCCATGAAGGGCTTTGAAACCCTTGTGCAGTACAGGAGAGGACAGGAAGACAGGTGTAAAATGATCAGAGTGGCAAGGATGGTGGCTTATTTTGGCAGTAGATTTCTGGGTAGAAATTAGGGGACTGCCCTGAGGCAACTGAAGACCAGAGAGGGAAAGCTGTAGTCATGAAAGGGATGACTGAGGTGTGAACCAAAGCTTTGGACATTTCAGTAGGATGGCCACGTGGTGTTTTACTGTCCCCTTCGCATATGAGAAGATGAGGCAGCTACCTAGGGCCTGGCTCTACAGGGCCCCAGCTGGCCGTGGTTTGGAACATAAGAAGGCCCATCTAGTCCAGCTTCCTGTATCTCACAGTGGCTTACCAGATGCCTCAGGGAGCACACAGAACAAGATGCCTGCAGGGGAGGTGTACTGTTTATGCCTCCCAGGACAGAGGTTTTGTGTTGGCTTCCCCAAGAAGGCATAGACTAGAGAAGCCTATTCCTGAAAGCTAGCACCAGAACGTTTACGGGCAGGTCTTTGGTTGCTCTCCATTATGTTCTACAGAGGACCCTAGCCACACTGGGGCCACGTTGTGGTGTCATTGTGCCCCGTCCCACCAACCCAGATCCTGGAATACCTGCAGCACATAGGAAAAGGAGACATTCAATAGTAGAACTCCGTGTGCAGAAGGGCCAGTTCCAGTTCCTGGTGTCCCCATTTCTAACTGTCTCAGGAGTGCTGGGACACCTTCTGCCTGAGAGTTCACATTAGGGGCTTTAGCCTGGTGGCAGAGCACATGCTTTGCATCCCACAAGAGTCTAAGATCAGTATCTGCCTCTTCCAGAAGAAAAAATCTTTCTGATAGTTAAGTAGGACTGGAGATGATGAGACCCTGAAGAGCCACTGCCAGTCAGAGGCTAAATGGGCAAATGCTTTGGCAGCTTCATAGATATCCCCTCGTCACAGGATGCAACTGGTGGTCCTATTTGCATGTGGAGGAGGGTTTGGTATATCCATAGGCTGGAAAGCAAAATCAGCGTATTATATACAATATCTGCAAAAGATGGGAGGAACATGGCAGGAGAGGACATAGCTGGTCCATCCACAAGGCGGTTGCCTCAAGCAGCAGATTGGCAGGGGCTTCCCACCTTGGGCCACCCGCTCACCTCAACTGCACCTCCTCCTACTCCCTGGGTGGAAAATAGAGAAGAGAACACAGCAGAAGAGGTAGTGTGGAGAAGAGAAAAGTGGAGGGAGGAAGATAGTGGAGGACTAGAACATTTGTGTTTCCAATCTAAACACTGTACTGTAGTCCTGCCCCACCCTTCTCTTTTCCATTCCAGAGTGTGGGAAGAGCAGAGTGTGGCGCATTTAGAAATTTCATTCCCAGGTGAAGGGGAATCCAAATTTGACAGACCCCCTTAGGTGCCTGGAGGTCTTGGGTGGGCCCAGATGAGGCACTGAGTGACGCTGTGCATTGCATCATGGGAGGGCTGTCAGACACCAACAGAGGTTTGATTTCAAGTTCCTTAACCTAGTTCTGCTGAGAGAGCGCTAGGAATCTGCGGCAGCGTCGTTCTTTTTTGGTGTCTTCCTGCTCGCTTGGAAGGCTTGCGCGTTTCCGCACCATGCATTAGTTAACCCGTGGGAAAACTGTATGTTTTGATAAATAAATTAGCGTTGACTTGACATTTAACACAACGTGACAACAAAAACCTTCAGTATTTGATAGAGCAATTGTTTTTGAGATGAAATATTTAGCAGAGTCTATGAAATTCCTAGAAGAGTGAGAACAGGGTGATTAATAATAGATTTGGGATGGTACGAAGACACTCCATCAAAAGAAACCTCGTGTGAGGTTTTAGACTGTTCCCTTCTCCCCCCCCCATGCTACTTAATCTCTAAATGAAAAAGTGTTGGGGCTCAAGGATGCCGGGATGCCACAGCTTCAGCTTGGGAACCTTCCTTCCTTCCTTCCTTCCTTCCTTGTAGTGAGAAAAGGGGTCTCACCTGCCCGGAAGCAAGTGTGCACTTTCCATAAGCACAGCTGAGTCATCTCAATTTGGAATGGGCGGAGGCTTTCCTAACCCTTTTGACAATTTTTTTTTTTAGCTCTGGCCTGATAATTCTCCAAAGCTTGGAAAGACTCACAGCCAAAGGGAGCTCTTCCACTATCACAGCCCTTCTTGTCTGTCAAGTTTCCCTTCCAACTTCTTCTGCCACTTTTCCAGTCTTGGGGCCAAATCCCATCCAACTTTCCTGCATTGGTGTAGCCACACGAATGGGATGTGTGCTGCATCCTGTGGGTGGGGCCGGTCATGGCACCCTCCTCCAGGAAACGGAATGGTTTTTTCCCTTTCATCAAGGCTGCATTGCAGTTGTACCGGCACTGGAAATAGGATCGGGCCATTACAAGATACAGGGTGGAGTAGAGAAGCTAACGGTTCTCTTCAATTTTCTGCTTCCATCCTCAAATCCTCCATTGTCCATGGAGCCTCTGGGAAATGTAGTGTTTCTTAATTCCTCCTGGTGAATGCATCGGTAGGCATAAACAACTATCTTTCCTAGAGCTCACAGCTAGAAGGCCAGTTTAGAAAGCGAGAACAGGTGTGAAGCAGATGTGACCTTTGGACTCCACTGCCATTCCTGTCTACCCACGACTTGGTAAGAGTTGGAAAGTGTGAGAGGGAAGAGAAAACTGGCAGAGGACTGCTGGTGGCAAATATAATTGGGCTCTGCTTATAATGGCTCCGGGAGTTCCTCCTCCCCTTCCCTACAAACCATTTCTGAAATTCACCTCCAATAGTGAGCATTGTAGTATTTCTCTTTCATGCATTCCAAGAAGGTGCTCTGACAAGGAAATGTTTAAGCCTGAGCCTTGACCCACATATTAAGCTCTGCTGTCCCAGCCATAGAATGAATTCATAAGAGCACTATATAGTAAGCACTGTCTTACTTTACTGTTAGCACTGAATTAGAAAGTGTTACCTCTGTTGTTTTCTGCACGGAATGCAGAAAAATACAATTCCTTCAGTTTGGATGATTGAAGAAAGAATGTCAGTATCATGACCCCAAGAACCACAATGACCCTGGAGGTTTTGTACTATGTATTCATTTGTGTGATATTCTGTTATGACTGATGGTATTTGGTTATACATAAATATGTATTGGCAGTTGTTGCATCTTGGGTAGAGCTGGGCAGAACCAGGCAAATCCAGAAAAGAGATTGGCTGACACAGTACATGCTGGGGTGCCACTGGATTCTAAAACCCAGACCCACTGTGATGAGCTCATTCTTTCCAGTAATCCACAGTGTGTTCCCTAGCTTTAAATGAGCCTATACTAGTTAAATATTTCCAAAATGAGATTTGAAGTAAGGAATGCCTATTAGCTTTGGTGAGTCTATGATGATCTGCAATAAAAGGTGCACCTTTTATATAAAGAATAAAACAACATTGACAAATCTGAAATATGTCTACACTACAGACTCACACTAGTTTAATTTCCTTTTCCTGGGTCCTGTAGTTTTATAAGGGGGGAGGGTAGACCAAAGAATTCTCAGCATCCTCACCAAACTACATATATTGGGACTCCTTGGGAGACACTATCACAGTGAGAGCACAATCCCAAACTGGAGTCAGGCCGGCATAAGCTAAACCAGCAAAGTTTAGCCAGCACAAGGGCCACCATAAAGCATTTTTGGGCTACGCTCAGAATCAGGGAGGATGGCTCACGTCTGTGTGCTGGCCTCTCTGACTCCGAGAGCCGTCCAAACATACTATACGGTATCCATTGTGCTGGCCAAACTTTGCTGGCTTAGCTTATGCCGGCCTAACTCATTTTAGGATTGCGCCCTGAATCTGATATAAAATTAGTATACACTTGTAGTGTAGGTAAGTGTTGAGGATTATCACAGTCGTGGATATTTTCTGTATCAGACCAGTAATCCCCTTCCCATCACCTCTCAATGGTGGTGGACCGCCATGGCCTTGGGTAGATAATTTTTGCCCACCTGAGATCCTTTCAGCAGGAAAACTGGCAATTGTACTGGCAGCATCCATGCAACATGTAGGCACAATTACTGACCTTCATTTCCCGTATTTTAAAAGTAGAGTAAAATACTAACTAGAGCTCAGGCTATTGCTGTAGGTCTCGGTGAGCCCTATTTGAACATGCATTTTTGCCTTTTCTGCCCCTCCTTTCTGCTCCTAATGGTATACACTTAGACTGAAACCGAAACACCATCTCTTTCTTCTAAAAGAGAAATTTTAAAAAAGCATTAGTCACCAGTGGAGCCTACAGCTTCTCCTCCGCCATAGCATTGTTATAGTTACTGGTGTCTCTTTTTAGACTCACTCTGTTATAATCATCGTGCCATATAATTATTTTGAAGCCATGATGATTGGAAGTTTGTGAGACATCTGAAAGAAGAAGCTGCCCGCCGCCCCCCCCCCCGGTTGGCAGAGTGGCTGTCTGCTGGAAGGATGTTGTCTTTTCAAAAGGCAGTGAGTGCGGTGGGTGGCGGGGGAAGAGGCTTTGCATCATGTTGCTGTGTGGGCCGTCATCATAATACTACTTCTGCTGTGAAACCCACTACTCAGCCCAGAGCCCAGGACTGTCGATAGTAGTTCTCGAGTGACGTCTGTACCTCTCTTAGCAACTGTTTGCCTGTCGTTTCTTCACCACTCCTTACAAGCCACGCCTGGGTCAAAAAGCTTTAAAGATCCCTTTTGAATGATTTGTTCATTGGGGTTTTTTTTTTCCTTTCCACAATGGTACCACTTGGCACATCCCACTGAATGTTTCTTTTCGATTCTCCAAGCAAGAAAACAAAGATGTTACTTACCTGTGTGTGTGCATAGGCTACTTGAGAACACCTGTCTGTCTGTCTGTACCTGTTTCCTGCTGTACATATTCTCTCGGGGAACAGCGGTGCACTCACATCTAGCAAAGACTCCAAATGGCTACTAATTTTGTAACAAAATAGACAAGGTGTATTTTATCTGTTCAATTAATAGAGTTTTAGAAATTATATTGAGATATGTCACTTGTGCAACTAGTGTCTTCTTTGCCACAACCTCCCCCTCCCACCTGCACTGCACTACATCACACACAGGGTCGGGGGTGGGTGACTGAAAAGCTTTGTGTGAGTATAATTGTCATCTGAAATCTCCGCTAAAGCAAAATTCAGAGGGGGGGGAACTGACTTTGCCTCAGACAAATTCACCATCTGAAGAGTTTCAAAATAAGATTTTAAGGGTGGGGTGCCTATTGCTAGATTGTTATCAGATTGAATGAAAGCAAAACTCTGGAGTGAAGATGGTTCCTCCCCAGACAAACTGGGTGACATTGTGGGAAGCAAATCAGAGTCTTAGAAAGGTTTCCTCATGAAGATGAAGCGTGGCAGTAGGCCAACAGTGCCCTTAAAGCTCAGTAAAGCTCCCACCATATCCCTTACTATTCACCTCAAGTTGCTTCCTACCATGTGAACCAAAGCATGGAGAAAAGCTCTTTAGGGCGCAATCCTAAACTGGAATTAGGCTGGCACAGTTAGGCCAACAAAGTTTGGCTGGCACAAGGGACACCATAAAGTGTATTTGGACCACTGTCGGAGTCAGAGGCCAGCACACAGACCTGTGCCATCCCCCTCAACTCTGAGAGTGGCACGAATGTTCTTTACAGTGGCCCTTGTGCTGGTAACTCCAGGTTAGGACTGTATCCTTAGTCACTTCCTCCCCACTGCAAACAGAGGCTTGGCACAGCCTTATTCACCTCAGCTTCTCATTCCAATTGGCCTGTTTATTTGCAAATAGGCCTACTTATTTGAATTTATTTGCCTATTTGCTCTTTATTTCTTAATGTTCATATATTACCCAACATTTAATTACCAGCTGCAGTTCCTATTCATAGTCATGCAGGCAAATCGTAAATATCCAGCTCTTTAAGAACTTGGAGGAGAAAAGTGCCTGCAGGCATAGTGGCAGCAAAATCCAGAGCAGTTCCTTTCAAAACTCAGAGAAGAGAGAAGAGCATGCAGGATGTAAGTGTAAGGGCAAGAGGTGTGGACTGATGATGGTTGAGCTGCTGAAGTACTGCCTGAAGCTAAGCAGGAAAATCTGCGGTTTGCTTTTGGATGGGAGACGAATGCCAGGCGGTAACAAGCTGCAGTACCTTTGGTGGCAGAACAGAGTCGCTGTGGAGCTGATTAGCTCACTGTGGTGGTGTGTGTGAGGAGGCCAGACGGCAAAGAAGGGAATACGACCTTGAGGACCTGTCCAGTCTTGACCTGCGATTGCCTGCTGAGGCTTGATGGCAGGCAGCCAATGGGGAGAACCGCACTGGGAAGGCTACATCTGGGCCTGAGGATTGGCAGATCACAAGAATACTGTAGATTTGTAAAAACCCCATTGCAAAAAATGGTGGTTTAGACTAGCCTGCTCATGTAAGCCGCCTTGGGCATTTGCTTCGGCATGGGAAAGGCGGGGTATAAATTCTTCAAATAAATAAATACGTGGTGGTGGTGGTGGGTGAAGGTCCAGATCCTCAAAACGTTGGGGACTTAAATGCAGGGAGATTTATACCAGGACCCTGTAGCAACTTGGCCATTCCTCCACAGCCTCTTCCCCCCCCCCACATGTGCCTCTCCCCTAGGGTCATATCCATTGATTTTAGGCCTTTCAACAGCAGATGTCCCCTTATACCTTGGCCAATGTTGGACTGATTCATTCTGCACTCCGTAATCCCTTACTAAGCTGTACTGTATTTCCTCTTTTTTTCAACCCATTCCAAGAACTCAGTTCTTGGTTCTAAAGAATTGCCACTTTAACCAGCATTCTTTTTTAAGCAAAAGGTAAAATACCAATAAAAATCAAGATACTGAGTATAACAAAACACGTTCATATGACTGCATGTGTGCTTGATTAACTAACTGCCCAACGCCAGCATGATGAGTGCAGCATCTTGTAAAGTGCTCCAGTTCAGACCTTTGTGAGCCTGTAAGGTAGCAGTTCCCAAACCTGCGCCTTCCCTTTGCGGTGGCTGCTGGGTGCCACTATCTTGGATCACATAAGGTCTAAGATGGAGAGTTGGGAAGAAGAGGCCGCCACGGACATCCTGTGGGGCACCTTTGTGAGCTTGGGAACCACTGCTGCAAGGGAAAGGGGTTACGTAGTTGTGGAGAAGCCACCATGAAAATCCCTCTACACCAGTGATTTTCAGCATTTTCATCTCATGGCATGCTGGCAAGGCACTAAAATGGTCAAGGCACACCATCAGTTTCTTGACAACTGGCAAGGCACACTGTGCTGTCAGTGATGGGCTCAGATCCCCCAGTGGCCTTGCTAATAAATTACCCTCTCCCAAATTCCCATGGAACACTTGAGGGCACACCAATGTGTCAGTGCTTGAAAATGTCTCCTGTATGCTCTTGTTTGTCAAACCTGTTCCACAAGTGATACTTGTTAACAGGATTGATTTTAAAAGTCATGATGGCACAGAAGAGAAATGCCAGAATATTTATTCATACCTGCAAGTTAATTGCCCGAGTACCCAAATATCAGAGGATGACTAGCGTGTGTGAACTAGCCACTTCAGTTCCAAAACTATTGACAGTGCATTCATATCACCTTAAACACAACATATTTTCAATGGAGTCCCATCACGTATTCAGCTACAAGTCATTGAATACCATTGACAAATACACAAGGTTGTATGAATAAGCCTTTAGGGATACTGAACTCTTCCCAGTGTAAAATGATCTTAGGAGCGAGCAAGTAATAGTGAAAAAGTAGGTGTTGGTGGGTGGGGTGGTCAACCATTCCCCTACCTTCTGCTTTTGTCCTGAAACTCCCAGCTGAACCACTTTCCCCTTGCAGGCTTACAGGAAAATTGTTAACGTACATGGCACTTATAGCAGCAGCAATTCTAAGGCTGGTTTCAGGAACCCTCCATGTAAAGCTGGTCTGGGCCAACCAACGTTGGATGCTAAGCAGCCAACCTCTGAACAGCTGCCAATTTAGCTATTTTTGAGGGGGAGGAGACACCTGTGAAGTGACTGAAGGCGGATCTGAACAATGCATTACTTGCAGGCACTGAAGGTGTGAGACTCACTGCAATATGTGAGGTACTATGGCATAGTCAGAAGAACCATGTGCTCCTGAGTTCATTTCAGGCTGTGCAATTAACTCTGACAAAGCCCAGCTGACAACACAACCTGGAAGTTCAAATAGATGCACTTCTCACAGAATAGGGTTGCAATAACTTATCCTTTTGGCCAGCAATAGTGACAGCTAGTAGTATTTTCAAGGAGAAGCTGGGTTGGGGGCAAAAGGCTAGACCCCCCCTCCCCAGGTCATGCCCCCAATTGGGGACCTGTGGCTGCTCTCTGAGATAGCAAAAATATGAGATGCTCCAATCACAGAACTCTCTCAGAATGCTCAGTTTGGGTCTGCACTGATTAGTTAACTGCACTGCCACAGTTCCTGGGCTTGGATCAGAAAGATCCCTTTGGGACTTTCTAGCCCTGTGACTCTGAGAGCACAATCCTAACCTGGAGTTAGGCTGGCATAGTTAGGCCAGTGAAGTTTGGCCAGCACAAGGGACACCGTAAAGCCTGTTTGGACCACTCTCAGAGTCAGGGAGGATGGTGCATGTCTGAATGCTGGCCTCTCTGACCCTGAGAGTGTCCAAATATACATTATGGTATCCCTTGTGCCGGTCAAACTTTGCTGGCCTAACTCCAGGTTAGGTTTGCACTTTGATCTTCTGACTATGCACTTCTCCTTCCTTCTTTCCTCTCCTCAGACCACACCTGAAGTGATCTGGGCTCTTTGCCAGCCAAAGCCCATCAAAACTATCTGAGCCAGTGCTGCTGTCACTTTCATTCACACACCTCTCCGCATCCCTCTTTCTGCTGCAGATGTTGAAGCTGATGCACCTTCAAAAATAACTCGGATGTGATAGAAGCTCGAAAGAGCAAGCAAGAGAAAAGATCCAGAGGAAAAAAGATTCCTCTGTGTGTGTGTGTGTGTGTGTGTGTGTGTGTGCGCGCGCGCGCATGCCACACACAATCCTACAGCATACATAGTTACATTTTCATGGCAGTGGGTGACCTCCTACTCTTCCCTGCATTATTTTTTTACCAGCTTTATCATAAAAGCCTCCTGTTCAGCGAGGCTCCCTTGTGCTCCCTGGATAATCAACCAGTCATCTGTGTAACAAGGATATCCATTAAGGGAGTTAAGAGTGGCCTGGTAGCTTATTAGCTTAACACCAAATACTGCAAAAGAGCTGCCCAACTAGCGTTGCTGATCTAATACTGATAATTATAACTCTGAATTCAGTTCCTAATTTGATAACACTCTGTAACTGGAGATCCTGGGAGAGTCTAATGGTGAAAATGCGGTCTTAGAATAAGGGGCTGTTAGTTCAAACGTGCAGTCATGGTACAGATATGAGAAGCTGCCTTATAACCTATTAGAATACTGGGACATCTAGCACAGGGATGTGCCTGACTGACAGATGTTCTCCAAGGTCCCAGGCAGGAGTCTCCCAGACAGACATTCCAATGGCAGGGATTCAAGCAGCAAGCTATGTAGTGTAAAGCACAAACTACATCACTGAGGGCCCACCTCAATGTGTTGGACTCTCAGGAGGACCCAATCGTAAGGCTCTTACCACCAGCTGTACGTTTGCACTGCCAGCTCTGGGAGTTGTAGACATGCCATAAAGCACACTTAGGGGACCTGGAAAGGCCTGCTGGTGCTGGGCCCCTGCCGCTAGGCCGGGAGATTGCGTGGAGATTGCTGAGATAAGACTTTGTTCTGCCAAATTCCCTTTCTCCAGTCTGATGTCCACAGACTAATTAGCTTCCCTTTTACCATCAAAAGCCACCCTAAGCCTATACACCACTAAACCCCACCACCAAACCACGGCAGTCAGCTTGCCAAGCCACACCAGCCTTCCTGCCTCCTCCACTCCTGACTCCAGGGGTGTGGCAGCCACACAATAATTCTCAGCAGCCACCTTAGTTGCAACCACAATCACAATGCTAGCCTCAAGTATCCTTTATTCAGTCCGTCCATCCAACAATCCATCTACTTTCAATCAGTTCATCCTTCTACAACCCTTTCCCCCCTTCCTACACTCACCACACTGCTCTTTCCAGGAGCTACTTTTATCCCCAGGGCCCTGGTTATCGCCAATTAGCTGTAGCTGAAAACCAGCTGCAGCCAAAGGCTCTGGGGTTAACCCTGTAATTTCTGGCTGATATGGACAAGGAGCCACTGCTGATACCATTCTCGACCTCCTCGGGGTGATCGTCCACAATTTCCACAACAGATTTCTGGCTGGCAGTGCAGTTTTTGAGGCAAGGGAATGCATAAGGAAGGGCATGGGGCAGAAATGGGGGGAGGAGGAGAGGATCAGGCCTGGCTGGGGGTGGTTGGGACAGGAGGGGGCCTCCGCCAATGGATCCTATGCCCTGCTTTGGGCGGGGCAGCCTGACATGGGAATACTTCAGTTTCTGCCAGCCAGAGTCTCAGGTAGCCCAATTGCAGGGGAGACAAACATCCCCTTCTCCTGAGGAGATTTCAGTGGTAGCTGCAGCATCCATTGGAAGCAGCTGTAGCCATTGTGGTACCACTGCTGCTCTGGGTGCCTGTCAGCTTAGGATTGGGCTATCAGTGGGAGGGTCCACAGAGGGAGATCCAATCACAGATCCCCTGTGGTTTTCCAGAAGTTCAATAGTAGTTGGAGTGAGGAGTGTTCAGCTTCAGATATGTTTGTCCCTTCCCGCTTAACCATGTTTCTCAAAAGAATCCCTCTCCCCAAAGCTGCAATTTGCTCAATGGGACTCCTTGGGGCAATAGCTTCAGGAGGCAGTAGTTTCCTTTGGGAAAAAAATGGCACGGGGAGAAGAATCCCACCCTTGTCCACCGCAGCTACTATTGACATTTTTTTTAAAAAACAATGGGATCACGTCCAGTTTGGCCCTGAGCTATAGTGGCACTTGCCCTTTTTCTTGGGGTATCAAAGGCAAATGAGGATGAGGCTCCTTTGCATTTTGCAGTTGTGCAGAAGGTGCAATTCTGGAAGCTGCAGCTCCTCCAAGAAAAGAGGGGGAGAAAACGGCAATGACTGGGATTTCCATCTCATTTTTGAATGTGTGGGAGGCTGCCCTCCTTGACATGACCTTTGCCCATACCTAACTAAGCTCTAAGGCCAGGACTGCTTGTGTTCTGTGGTCATGCTTTGCACCACAAAGGTACTCCCCCTCCCCAACTTCCTGCATTTAAGAAATCAGTTCATCAACTAACGTTGACAATCACAA
Organism: Lerista edwardsae; assembly: GCA_029204185.1. Lineage (NCBI taxonomy): Eukaryota > Metazoa > Chordata > Lepidosauria > Squamata > Scincidae > Lerista > Lerista edwardsae. The sequence goes on along the minus strand of JAJKFI010000051.1, from coordinate 4,320,766 downwards.
ACCCATGGCCTGATTCTGTAACAATAGATTCCCTCCTGGGAAAGGCATTACTGAGAGGCAGGGAGGGAGATGTTCCTCCAGGAGCACTGCAATGACAGTAGCAGCTGCACCTGGTTGTGCAAAGCATCATGTTCAAGGTACAGGCTCCATGCTCAAAATGGAATCTTGCAACCCCACTGACAAATTCTGGGCATTTTTTTTTCTCCCTCCTGGTACCTCCTGCTACACATCTCTAAAAGATACAGTGCCTGGTGTTTTGGCACCTGGTTCTCTTAACGGCATCTAAGGCTGTTGTCGTGATGGGTTCTGTGACTAGATTGAAGGAGCTGCTATGCATGGTGTGCTTTGATTTTCCTCCCCCCCCATCCCTGTGCCATGAATATTTATTGCAGTAGCAGCAGGGGAGGTGGCAGCAGGTGGCTGAGTGGCTCCTGACAGACAGGTGCCTTGGAGAGTTCACCTGGCAGTCACATTGCCAAGCCGTACAAAATGCTCCTTCTGAGTCACTTTGTGATTTAGACACAGGCTAAGAGAAGGGAGGAGAGCTGCTAAGAGCCTGCTGGATCCTGTTTAAGGCTGCTAGAGAGGTATATGACCACTCTCTCACTGTTTACTTCCGTAACATTAAGTTGCCAGCTGATCAGAAACTCATAAGAGCATAACGTGCCTCTAAGAGCAGCCTAGCACAAAGGGGAAATGGAAGCATTTATTGTTGCTGTTTTAAAAAACAGGGACAAGAAACCAACCACCTTAAACAACAAATCACCCCGTGAGATCTCTGTAGATTCTGCTCTGCTCTCTGCTCAACCCTGATGTAGACAGAGAGGGCTCTCTCAACTGGGGCCGCATTGGCCACGGCCACATGACAAGTGACACTTGTCGTAACTTTGACTTTGATGAGATGCTGAAGGGGACAAGAAGCCCATCAATCTTTTCACCTGGGGCTCTTCCAAGATGGCTAAAAAGACAAAGGGGGGTCTTTAAATCCAACAGTTAGTTGCAAAACCATTTTTTAAAAACCCCGGCAGCAGTGAAAAACACAGCTAAGCAGAGGAGTAAATGCAGCAAAATGGCAGACATGCCATTAGTCATTCGAAGCCCAGCCTACTGAAAAGGTCTGCTGCCATTCAGTGTCCCCGAGTGGAGCATTCCACAGGCTGGGTGCCACCACCTCAAAGCTCCTGCCGACATGTTTCACAGCCGGTGCCAAGGGGCAAGGTCCAGAAAAGAGGGAGTGGAATGACTCCCTCCGGGGCTGGCTGCCAAAGTGGCAGGGCCCAAGGCTGGGCATTCCCAGAGGGATTCCCCCTCTCATCAAGAAAAGCACTTGTGGTGCTGCACGCAATGCACAGCACCTGGAAGTAGTTGGTAATGACAAGACGACATCACTGCCAACTGCTTCTAGGAGGTCCCTTTTGTGTCCAGAGGCAAGGGCAGGTGGGAGAGCCCAAGGTAAAGCTGCTCTGCTTGCCCCATCGATTTACAGTCCATAGACATCCCGGCTGCAGCAGCATGACATATGCTAGGTGTGCTAGTGCGGGGCCTCCCAAAGTGCGGGGCCCAAAGTGACGACATTGGTCACATTGGCTTAAGGCCGGCCCCGACTCCTCCTCCTTCCTTCTCCTGACAATTCTAGATAGCTTTGGGCAAATGCGGGGTGGTGCCTCCTCCTGCCCCTAAGGGCCATTTTGCACCCTACATGAGGTGTGCTCCTAAAACGTGTATAAGTGCAAGGAACTTGTATTTTTAGGTGCACTGCCCAGCGAAGTTGGATTTCCTGAACCTCCTTGCTGAGTGTGCATTCAGGAGCAAACCCTGGCTTGTCTCTGCACATTGTGTGCGGACACTGGATCAGCAGAGGCAGTCATTCATTTCCATGAGCGTAAGAGAAATTCTCAATGGAGTTGGGCCCCAAAGAGGCCAATATATATGTATCCGGCAAAAGATATTCAGGAGACTGAATGTGATGACAATATGGAACTTCCATGTTCAGGAGCAGTGTACCTCTGAATGTCTGAACATTTGGAACCCAAAGGGTGGAGGGTTGTTGCATGAGAACCAGGGTGCTGGACTAAATGGCCCTTTGTTCTGAAGGCAATTTGCATATGCGAATAGTTCTGTCGGCTTGGCAAGGCAAACCCGAGACAGTTGTTTTGCCCTCTCCAGATTCTGTTATTAAGAGTCATAATAAACCATTTTTGTTCCTTTGAGCTTTGGGAGACAGAATAGTCAAGCTACACAGCACTAGCCTGGCGATGTGTGACAACAGCTATTAACAGCTCCACCAGCGCTTCAGTGCTGATGACCCAGAGTGGCAGGCTGGCAGTGACTCAGTGGGGGTGCTGCAGTCGCATGCTGGTGTCAACGGCTGATGTGGGAGCTGTGAGCATTGTCTTCTTGGCAGCTCAAGGCCATCTGGTTTTGCAGTGACATGCCACCCGCAATGTTCTCCATCAATGCTGTAGAACACAAGACTGAATCCTACTACAGCACAAAGGAGGGTTGCAGATGGTCCATATTTTTACAGACATTCCAACATTTGGAGGATTGGCTTTAGAGTTGCCAACTGACTATGAAAAACACCCTAATGTTCTCCTCTGTGTTTAACAGCAGCTTGAGCTATACGATTCGGAAAGCAAAGCTTTTAATGGCATGAAGAGAAAGGTTATCTGCTAATGTTTGCCGATGAAGCAGTTGGAGCTGGTGAAAAATTTGACAACCCTACATATCTGAGAGCTTGATGTCCTCATAGAAGATGCCTTTTATTTTTGCATTCTTTTTAGAGTTGCCACTGTTTTAACTTGTCTGGCAGTGGCTCCTCTGACATTAACAGCACTGACACACAGAAACTTGACACGGTTTTTTTTTTTGGTATGCAGTTCAGTGGTGAAAATAATATTTTCATAATATGCTTCATAATATTTTTTAACTTATTAAACACACCGTTATTCTTGCACAGGACTTATAGTTGCCTTCCATTCAGGTACACACACACACACAGAGAGAGAGAGAGAGACAGAGAGAGAGAGAGAGAGAGACAGACAGACAGACAGACAGACAGACAGACAAATGTACACATGTACACATGTACACACCTGCTTCACTTTAGCAGTGCTGCAATATTGGATGCTCCCAGGCCATTGATTTTCCTCTCCTCCCCATCTGCTACACTTCTGAATGCAAGTCTGCCTGACCAAGTCACAGAAAAAGGGACTATTAAAAATAAAAAAGAACCCTAATCCCATTAAAAATTGGGTGACCTGATGAAACGGAGTTCTTGTACCTTTCAGAACTGTGCAGCAGTGAACATTTTGGCAGGCAGTTTATCTTGTGGAGGTGACGGGGGGCGGGGCGGTGAGAGGACTTGTTGCAATTCCCTCTTCTTACCTGCTAAAGATGCAGGTAAGGGGGGAATTCTCCTTTCCCTGCCCCTTTCCTCCATAATGCTGTTTGAAAACTTGATGTCCTCATAGAAGATGACCTTAACTGAACTTTATGACCCAGAGGGTTTCCTCCAGCATGGGACTCTGCAATTCTAGGATATTCCAGAGATATGATCCCTTCATTATTTATTTATTTATTTATTTATTTACTTACTTACTTACTTACTTACTTACTTACTTACTTACTTACTTACTTAACCAATAATGGTTAACAAAACAAGTCACAAGTAACAGAAGAAAAAAATAAATGACACCACTAACATCCGTATATTAGACTATACTGTAATTTTAGCTAAAACAAAAAAACAAAATAAAAAACACATAGAATTACCTAGAAATTAATGTGAACATAGAGTAATGTATTATTTTCATAAAAACCAAGCGTCCATTCCAATCTCTACCATATGTAATAAAAGTCTCTTTCAACCATTCTTAAGAAAATATGTCTCTCTTTGCCTGTCAGTCCTCTAATATCCCCTTAAGAGTTAGTTGTAATTGCTTTTAATTCTTCAAATCCACACACCATTATACCATTTTTCTCCCTCTCTTGCAAGAAAACAATAAGTGGCTTCCAATTTTTAATCAACATCTTTACTGATTTTTCCTTAATCGTAAGTTTATCCATTTCCGCTGGTTCCAAGACCTTTATTCACCAATATTTCAACCAAAGGTATTTCTGTGAATTTCCAGTGTTGGGCAAAGAGTTTGCTTGCGGCTGTTATCATATATAGAAAGAATGTCTCAATGTTCTTCCCCACACAGTCATCCAACATGGCCAACAAAAATGCTTTTGGTTTCATTTGTATATTCACTTTTAAAATTAGCTGCATCTGTGTATAGATCTATATCCAGTATTTTCTTGCTTTACCACAACTCCACCACGTATGGTAAAAAGAACCTTCATGATCCTTACATTTCCAGCACCTGTTTGACACATGCATGTATATCCTTGCTAGTCCAGATGGAATCACCTACCACCTATACATCATTTTATAAAAACTATCCTTAAGATTTCTATTCAGTGCACAGTTCATTCCTTGCATGAATGAAGTCTTGTGTCTTCAGCTGTTCCAAAAGGCTTCCTCCGGGATGGATTGGAAAATTTGGATCTCCATGCTAAGAAATGGAGCGAACACGCCACGTTCGTCCACTTTGCTATGTAGCCATTCAAGGACTATGCTGGAAAGCCAGAAGTGTAAAGCAGAGCTCTTGCATTCTGCAGTCTTCCCATTGCTCCTGAATGGGAAATGTTGCCATACAGAAACACTCAGTCAACCTTCTGGATAGGTTGAGAAGAGGATGGAGAGGTCCAGAGGATAACATCTGCTCATCAGGGATCACTTTGCCCTTCTGCTGTTCATATTCTCTTACCAAGCCTTTAATAATAAGCCTTTTACTAAGTGCAAAAGCCCCTCCTGTATTTAGTTGGAATTTCTCCCCTGTTTCCCTCTGTTAGCAATTACAGTGCCAGCTCTACTGAGTGAGGCAAGGCAACAGATGGCCTTGGTTTTATCTCTGAGTGCACGATTTAATAAGGGCTCTTGGCTCGGCTATGTTTTTTCCTTGCACATTTCTTCCCCAGCCATGCCTGGCGAGTTGTCCTTTTTTTTTGCTGCCATTGCCAGATAACAGATTTTGTGAGTCAAACATTCCATCAAGGGTTTCAAATGATGGGTCTGAGCCAGAAATAACACTGTGAGTGGGTACACATTCACACTCTGTATGCAGATGCCGGTAACATGTTCACAAACGTACTACATTATAGGACAGAGAGTCATCTGAGAGGCCAGGCTGGTCATCTAAACTGCATCTCCATGATGATAATTAGACATACAGACTGGTGTGTGCATCTTCTGTCTTATACAGACCTCACCTAGGGATTTGTTCTTCTTTCCCGCATATCTGTCCTGTAGTCTCACTGGGAAGTGTGCTTCCATGCATTGATCAGGAATCATTATCATTATCATTATCATTATCATTATCATTATTGCAAGTGGAGGCCTGCACAATTAGCACTTTGCCAAGCCGAATGCAGCTCATCAAATACAGTGCATGACCTCCCAGGTGCTTGATAATTGGCCTTTTTATGCATGCTCAGGCAGGCAGCTACGGCAAAACCAATTTATCATGTTTCTGGTGGACTACTTTGAATGGGGAGTGCAGGTGCATCTGCTTGGCAGATCATACATCGTGCAGGTCTTGAAAATGCAGCTGTCTTACCATATGCAGGAGGAGATGGCTGCATTTTGTGCTTGTGCACCTGTCCATGTAAAGAATACAATACTCTTCTCTAGACTTTGCTGGCCTAATTGTGTCAGCCTAACTTCAGGTTAGGATTGCACCCTAAGGAATTTGTTACGATGGACTTTACTGCACTGTAGAAAAGAAAAAGAAAGAACCCTCCTCTCTCTCTTTCTCTCTCTGTCTCTGTCTCTCTCTCTCTCACTCACTCACTCACTCACACACACACACACACACACACACACACACCCTTTCACATGACTGTCATAGTAGTCCGGTGTACTTAGGGTTTAAGGTCCAAGTAATTGTAAGAGAAGCGTTCTCTGCAGGATTTGACAGTACTAGGTGTGCGTATTGCATGGAAAAAAGTTCAGGAGGCTCCGCGGATCCCAAGTGGTTAATGCCCTTGGTGCCAGGCTGAGAATGGGCAGAAATCACGCAAAATCACGCTTTCAGTCCCTCCCCAAGCTAGGAAACGGCCTGAAAAGCCCCGAAACTTTGTGTCCTGGCAGAGCAGGGCCCACTGTTGGCAGGACAGAAAGTTCAGGAGGTTTAGAGGCCACGAAGTGGTTAATGCCCTCGGTGCCAGGCTGAAAACGGGCCAAAATCATGCAAAATCACACTTTCAGGCCCCCCAAAGCTGGGGGACAGCCTGAAATACCCTGAAACTTTGTGTCCTGCCAGAGCAGGGCCTGCTGTGTGCTGGTCAGAAAGTTCAAGGACTTTACAGGACCCTGTGTGCCCCCAATGCAGCAGGTGCCAGGCCTAGAACGGGCAGAAATCATGCAAATTGAAGATTTGCGGGGGCCCCAAAACTGGGGGACAGCCAGAATTGCCCTGAAACTCTGTATCCTGTCAGAGCAGGGCCTGCTGTTTGCTGGACAGAAAGTTCAAGGACTTTAC
>JAJKFI010000051.1:4292379-4313779 GCA_029204185.1 Lerista edwardsae | reverse complement strand
GCGCTGCCGATCACCCAGAAGACCCGCCCAGCGTACCGGTAAGATGACACTACTGGTTTCAGGGGGCTCCTAACAAACTGCCCTCTATGTGCTTTGGTGGCCCCCCAAGAAAGTTGCTCGACCATAACCATATCAAGGCTATGGGCACAGAGGCGGTCTCAGAAATCAGCAGGGGGTCCTTCTGCGGGTCATGGCCCCTTGGCCCCGTCCCAGTGTTGCTCATCCCGACAGTGGCCCTACCCACACCTCAAACATCAGTCTTTGTTTGTGCAGCCATGCAACAAAGAAATTTAAAGGCCAACAGATTGCTACGGGCGAGACACCATTTTGTCCAATTCATGAAATGGACAGTAAAGATGGGGTACACACATGCACAACCGCCCCCCCCCCAACAAGACCATGTTTCCAAAGTGAGATTAAAAGATGAACAAATTCATGCTGAAAGCAGAGATACCGTCCATGACTGAATCAATTGAAGTTAACAAGATTCAGTCACTAGGGGACAACAAGCTCATAGTGATAAATGGGTCCAGGCACATCCAAGTCTTCTTTGCTTTGTTACAGCTTGCACGTAAAAGTGTCAAGTGTGTGTACAGCTGGCACTAAATTGGCTGGTTTATATTCGGGCAGATCCCTCTAGCTAGGAGGACTATGATACTCCGAAGTTCAAGAATTGCTTGAACTTCTCAAAAAATGAATGCAAGTGCCGAGGAATTCAAATATTATTTCAGTATGCACAGAAATGATTCTTAAATATTTCATCCAGGCTTCTTGAATCAAAATACGTATACCTAGAAAAGATGCTGGTGTTGAATGCCCTGTTTCCCACTATTTTTGCCTTATTTTTTGGACACTTCTTACCTTTTTCTTGGGCATCCCTGGAGGAATTTTGGGAGGGTGGAGCCTGGCATCCTAAATGCAACCTTGGAATGCTCTTCTGAGGCCATTCCAAAAAAGTCATGTGTGCAGGATGGAGAACTGCTCCATCTTCTTCATCCTATGGTGCCTCGGCACATATAGAAGCAGGGATAGCCAAATGGCTACCACTGCATCCTACAGGAACCACAGCAGTTCTAGGTGGGTCCTCAGAGGAAGGGGATGTTTGTCCCCTTCAGCCAGGGAACCCCAGCATCCTGCCTATGGGTCTCCTCAAGTCTGCGCTGACTCTGTGTTGGCAGCGTGGCCTGACATGGAGGTTAGGATCTGCCACTACACTGAAGGTGCAATCCTAACCTGGAGTTAGGCAGGCACAGTTAGGCCAGCGAAGTTTGGTGGGCACAAGGGCCACTGTAAAGCACATTTGGACCACTCTGGGGGTCAGGAGATCAGCATACAGATGTGCACCCTCCTCCCTGACTGAGAGTGGTCCAAACGCGCTTTATGTGGCAGCCAAACTTTGCTGGCCTAACTGTGCCAGCCTAACTCCAGGTTAGGATTGCGCCCTGAGTGGCATTTTAGACAAGGGTTTTTGGCCACACCCTACCTGGAGCTACCATCAGACATAGCGGGGGGGGGGGGTCCAGGGCCTCACATAGGCCTGGGTGGCCTATGTGGGTGCCTCTGCCGCCCGCCCTCAACTCTGGAGCCACTGCCACTACTGCCTGCCCTCTGGAGCTCCCCTTAGGGCCAGACGTGCTGTGTGTGGCATCTGTGGGCCCTCCAGAGGCTTACTGCAGCCTCATCAAAAACTGGAAGTAACGTTTAAAGGCCTTCCAGTCTTTGGAGGGCCCGCGGAGCCAGTGGATGTCATGCGAGGCTCCAAGTAAGTTCTTGGTGGCTGCAGCAGGTGGCAGTCTGAGGGAGCCGATAGTCTGCGGTCCTGGCCCTGGGTGGCACATGGCCAGGGGAGCAACTGAATATCATGGACTGAACTCAGGACCTTCTGCTTCTGAAGCATATGCTCTATCACCGAGCTTTGAGATCACACCTGGCAATTAGAGAGCAAAGTATGCCTGTCACTGGATGTTTTTATTCAAAGGCTTCAGTGGCTTTTATACACCGAAACACCTTGCCTTGCAGTGGCATACCTGATCAGCTGCACTGAGGAAGGCTCTGGGGGCAGGTTCTGCCCATCCCCCGCACCCTTTTTTTGGCGTGGTCACTCCGGCTGCACCACACCAAGGAAGGCTTCATGGTGGAGGTTGTGAATGAGAGGGGGGGGCAAGCAGCCATGGTCATGTGTCATGTGTCCCCTGTGCCCCCCCCCAGCAATGCAACTGTCACCTCAAGTGTGGGCACCTTTGGAATTATATCAACCTGAATCGGAGGCTTCACTGACAACATGGCTGCCTGCTTGTGGTACTACAAACATCAAAGTAGATTTAAAGGTGTTCTAGGAGTCAGACATTTTCTCTTGTGGGTTGTGTAGTCGTGTAGTGGGGACCCTTTTGGGTGGGTATGGTATGAGTCAAGCACAAAGGAAGGCAGCTGCTCTTCCTTCTGTGCCTTGGGTGGCTTCCCTACTAATCTACTGAGCTAGACTACAGACAGAAGCACAGGCCAGGCCTAATTTTATGCATTTATTTATTATTTTACCTGGAGATTTGCGTCCCTCCTGTCTAACTCCGAAGGGACACTCATGATAGCTCACAATATAACAAAAAACATAACACCTCACACACAATAATTCAATAAAAGCAAATATACAGTAGAAATATGACGCAACTTGCCCAAGGACCCTCCAAAACCTGGAGTTGGGAGTAGTTTGAAAAATAAGACCAACATGACCCCTTGAGGACCAATCAGTGAAGATCTGTAGCAGTGACGTCATTTTCAACAGGTCACACCAAGTCACAAAGGATTTGGAGCAAGACAATCCCACACATCGTCCATGGGTGGTCTGCATGGTATCTGAAGTCATGAAGATGTGGAGAAGGTTTCACCACTAGGAACATCTTGTGTTGATTGTGGAGGTTTTAGCATAGGGAGTCAGAGGGTTGGCATCAATATCTGCAGACCAGAAAGGAGATTGTCTTCTTAGCCTAGACTGCAGCATCGCAGACACTCCCATTCCGTGAGGTCTTTGCTTGTAGTCCATTATGCCGAGCAGTTATGTCTTGTGTTGGTTGGGTCATCAGCTGAAAACGCTGGCCAAAGAATAAATAAAAAGTACGCAAAATGAGGATAGCAAACCTGGCAGGCATAGAAGTCATAAGCAAACATCATGTGCTACTTGATTTTTGGCTGATCGCCAGTATGAGTTACGTTGCCATTTTATTGTCTTAGCCCTGGCAATATCATGTGAGTGTATGGAGGTCACTCCCCAAAATTTATCTTAGAATAAAATCTGTCCCAAGTCTTAAACAGTTGAAAAATAAATAAAACAATGGAAAAGTTCAACTATGTGTAACAATATTCATTGCTACTGAATCCAAGAGCACTATCACCTGTGTTCACCTGCATTTACTTTACTTTTGAAAGAGAGTTACCTTCAAAAGTTACCTTCAAAAGCAGAATAATTGGCAAAACCTTTTTTTTTAAATAAGCAAAAAATCATCTACAGCTCCAATAACATATGTCATTGAATGCAAGTACTCTGGATATCAGATCCAGTTCTTCGGGAAAAACAACTACAGACATTGGTTAATGATTTGAAAACCACAGATCAGCAGCCGATATCACAATTGTTGCAATTAAAATTGTCTGGGATTAAACGCTTTGGTGTTGATGTTTTTACTAGACCGCAGCCTTTAATCCCTGACCATTTTAATTGCAACAGCAGAGTGGCTTTCCTGCTGTTGGATCCATCAGCATATGGCCCTGATAAGATTGGGCCAAGTCAGAAACATTTACTAGAAGTTGATTTCCCTTTGACAGTTTCACAAATGGAAGATATAATGTAGACCTCCATGCTTTTCAACGTTTTCATTGTTGTGGCTGATGCAGTAATATTTGCCTATGTTGCATTGTACGCAATGGTATTTCAAAGGTTTAGGAAGAATTCCATGCTGAGTTTATCTACAAATGATGAGATACATGCCTCCGTATGTTTAAGTGACAATAATAACAACAGCAAGAATAGCAACAAGAATAACAGCAGCGACTAACAGCCCAATCCTATTGGTCTAATCCACTGGTGGAACTAATGTTCCATCAGCAGAGACTGCCTTATGGCAGTCGTAATCTCATCTGCAACACTGGAGCACCAGCAGAGAGGCTGGAGTAGCCCCATGTATGTAATGGTGATGATACACTGCAGGTCCACGGTGGGGGAGGCGGGGAAGGGCAGAACAGGGCAGGGAGGTGGGCAGATCTGGTCTAGGGTGGGTTTGGTGGCAGCAGTGTCTGCCAAATCCAAATCCCCTGCATGGACCTGATCCCCTGACCTGAAACCATGTGGACCTGTGCCTGCTATTTGCTGGCTTAGGTCTGAGTAGATCCATCCAGGTCTTGAAGGCTTGCAAATGTTCCTTTACCCAGATGAGAGATCTCCAGGACTCCCCCTTCCCCACGTAGGATGCTGCATGTTCTCTGGTGGTTCAACTCAGCTGGAGAGGGCGAAAGGATAGGATTGGGCCACCAGCCTTCGACCCTACCAACACTTTTCTGAGAGTGAGCCCCATTGAAGCCAATGGGACGTCCCTCTGAACTGACCTGCATAGGAATGCACTGTGAATTGCAGAAAGGAAGAAACCCCCTTTACTTCTGCGCCAAATCAGATGCAGCTGAAATCCATTTTTCTAGATAAGGTCTAAGAAACATTTAGCCCAACTTTTCTGTCACTGATGTATTTTCCCCCCCTCTGCATTTATGCTCAGTAGGACTGAAATGGCCTATAATCTTCCCTGTCTGTCAAAACCATTTTATTCTGCATCAACATCTCATTTCCCTCCAAGCCTCAGCTCTGTTACAAACTCATCCAGGATCCTCGGTCGAGGGGAGGCCACCGCTTCACACGCAATCTCCCTGCTGCCACCTGCTGTTCCCTGCCACAACCGCAAAGCAAAGCAGACACTGGGCATGGACTATTGACTGACTTCCTTTGCACAGAAATCACATTCTACCGCAGTGGGTAGGGCGGTCAGTGCACCCAGGGACAAAGTGAAGGCCGAATGGAAATGAGCAATAGAAGCAGGTCAGGTGGCCGTTATCACTCATTCATGTTGATGTTTTTCTCTGTTGACATTTACCCCTGGAAAGAGATGTGTTTTGCAAGCAAGCACACAATGGATCCAAATGAGAGTTCTGCTGTTGACTACCTGGCCGTCGCCTGACAGTGATCCCTGGTTCAGTTCCTGGAACATCCTAGTGATGCTGGAACAGGCCCATCTGAGCACCTGGACAGCCATTGCTGGTCAGGGTAGACCAGCAGTTCTCAGAGTGCTATCCTAACCTGGAGTTAGGCCGGCACCGTTAGGACAGCAAAGTTTGGCCAGCACAAGGGACACCGTAAAGTACTTTTGGGCCACTCCTGGAATCAGACAGGCCAGCACACAGGCATCCACCATCCTCCCTGACTCCAAGAGTGGTCCAAGCATGCTTTACGGTGGCCCTTGAGCCGGCCAAACTTTGGTGGCCTAAGTTGTGCCGGGCTAACTCCAGCTCAGGATTGCACTCCAAGTCTCTGCAGCCCTTTACTCTCCCAGATTAGCCTTGGGGAGCCCTGCTGGCGCATGAGTAGTCTTGGAGTGCCCTGTTGTGCCAGCGCATGCACTGAGTGGCATAGCAACAAGCCCAATGGCGAATCCCAGGGCACTTTCCTAACCAACCTTCCAGCACGGGCATAGCTGTGCCAATGGGGCCTGTGCTGCTACTCCTGTGGTGGAGTAGGAGTCACGTGGGACTTTGCCAGGGGTGGCGACAGACCTGGCTTGTGTGGCTCCCTGGCTGCGTTTCATTAATTTCTGCCTCTTTCTGTCATTGTCAGGGCTGAGCCACAGGCAGCCATCATAGGGAGGGGTCAGGGGTCAGCCTGAGCGGTTAAGCAAGAGAACAGTCATAATGTTCTCTTGCTGTCAGGGAGACACAATGGACAGCTTAGGTGGGTGAAACCATTTCAGTACCTGCAACCCCCTCCTTTCCGCCTTTTTTTTTTTTTATAGCCAATGGAGATGATTCAAACTGTAGCCTGAGTGTTTCACCCCATATGGCAGCTGCGTACAGATCTGTGGATTCCTGGCTTTAGCCCAGCAGCTCCTGATAGCTCTCCCCCTGCCTTTCCGCTTCTCTCCCAAACTGCTGTCTTCTCTTTTCACGTCTCTGCCTGGTTGCTCTTGCAGTCCAGGCCTCCTCAGGGCAGATTCCTGGTTCGGATCCGTGCTTGCAACTTCTACACTGACTTGCCCAGCATCCTTCTCGGGTCCTAGTTCTGCTAGTACTTGTCCTTCAGCTTCCACATAGTGCCTGCAGTTCAGCATTGAACCATCTCCAGCGTTGAACAATCACCACGGCTTTAACACTTCTAGTGATGCAGAAAGGCAGTCTGTTGGAAAGTAGGCAAAAAACATTGGCTACAGGATGCCATGGGACAGTGTACTGCCCAGAGGACTACTTGTCTCACACCTTTCCTTTGTCCCTCCTTGACCTATGGGCGTGTGTGTCTCTTCCTGGCTTCCTTCCTCTCTTCTCCTGATCACCCAAGCATGCAGACCTGCAGGATTCTTTTTAGTAACATGGCAATCCTGCTGCTACGACTCGGTCCTACTGTCTTTTATAGGACCTTCAGAGTGTTACATGCATTTTGCACAATGCATTCTGGGTAATGCATCTTTCTTTTTAAAAAGACATACCGTATCTCCACAGCCGGGTGTTTTGAATTTACCCAAGATGCACTGTGCATGTCTCACTTGTCACTCGCAAGCTGTCCTTTTAGGATTGGGTTTTGCCCTCCATCACAAATTATATTATAAGCCGAGAATTAAACTCTCTCTCAATTTACTCCTCATGTGCTCTCCATTGCCAATGCTCTGGCAGGTGAACACAAGGGAAAACGTCGGGCTTAACTTTGGACTTTATTGGATTAACCTTGCTGAGGAATACGGTTTCTGTATTGCACGCCTGCCAAAATAACTGTCCTTTTGTTTTTCTGCTAAGAACCTGTTCTCTCAATACTTGGCTCCTGGAACTGGGACTGGCTGGAGACCAGCAAGGTCTGGCCCAGTGATGGCGAACCTTTTGGGCTCTGTGTGTCAAAACTTAGGCACATGCTTAACTTGACTCTGCTGGTGTGTCAATCTCCCTCCCAAACAAAAGAGAAACAATTCTGTATATTCATGTATTTAAACAAAAAAACACAGTCCAATCATGTGTGGTGCTATGTATTATATAAAGAAACATAAAATAATTACAAAAATGAAAAATGAGTAAAACAAACTCAGTTTTTGTCAGGTATTGGTGATTACTGGTGTGTCACCCCATGCATTGTGGTATGTCCCCTTTGATGCGCGTGTCATAGGTTCGCCATCACTGGTCTAGCCCCTTTTTTTCTGCGGAAGGGAGAAAAGGAATGGCTGGCCCAGCTGATCTTGTGCTTACTTTAATAATGATCTGATAGCCCCCCCCCCCATTTCATTGCCCCATTCACAGCAGCAAAAATGGAGGCCACTATATATCCCCTCCAAAAAAGCCCTGGGATGGATGCTATATCACAACATAGTGTCATTCTTGGTGTCATTCCTGGGTAGGAGCCAATGGCCTAGAAGAGAGACAAACTGCTTCTTGTGCCACCACCAAAGCAGGCAGTCTAACACATTGTACAAGGAAAGGACCCTTGTCATTTTCACCAGTGAGAAGATGCCTCCCCCCCACCATTCCTCAAAAATTCTTGGCTTCTTCCTCTAAAAGTACCCCAAATTTAGCACCCTAAATTTTACCGCACTCTAAATTCTCAGCCAAAAATTATCCAGTGAGAACTTCTGGAATCCCTACTAGCTTATTTGAACACAGCATCTCCTTGACCTTATACACTAGATCTGGGGCAGGAGTGCTCCTTCGCTTTCACCCCCAGGTGCAGTCCTAAGGGTTGAGCACTGAGTGAACAGCCCCTAAAACGCACCCTTTTTCCAAATGTGAAAGGTTTTTGTAAAAGCTGCATTTTAGCACGAAGCTGGCTCATTTCCTCTTGTGAAAGCACACATTTTGACTCGAGGTGGGAAGCCCAAAACTCAGATCCTTCTTTTCTCCAGGGGATTTGTATTCAAGCCTATCTCTGTTAGGATCAAGCAGATTTATTTCATTATCCAGGCAGTCTGCTGGAAAGGCCACAAGCCTGATTAACCCCAGCCCTTTGCCTATCTTACTTCCAGACATACTTATTTATTGTCCTCACATAGGATCTTATTCAAACCCATCGGTAGAGACAGCCTGACCTCACCAACTAGCTTCAGCCCTCTTATCTGGTAAAAATCTTTGCACTGATCTGGACCAAATTATACAAAATGAATAGGAAGCACTTTTTCTTTTGAGAGAAAGAATTCTTCATGAAGCCTTTTTTGGAGAGTGATCATTTCTCCCCGTCTTCTAAAATCAGGGTGCAATCTGCATTTGTTGGCACTGTAGCCATTTTGCAATACAGGACAGGTGGCAAAAACCTCAGCTTGGAAGCCCGCTAGATGTTCTGTGCTTGAACAGGGAGGATCATTATATTAAGGATATATTAACAGCTATTATTAGATCTATTAATAATAACAGCTATTAATAAACATCTAATAATAACAGCTATTAATCCATTAGATTAATAGACTATTATATTATAGGATATAGTTCTCCTTGCTGTGTTTAATTAGAGTCTTTGAAGCAGGGCTGACCTTAAGCCAATGTGACCAAGGTTGTCACATTGGGCCCCATGCTTTTTTGGGAGGGGGGCACACCAGTGCAGCGAGTGTGCAGCCAGGATCTCGATGGGCTGTAAGTCAGTGGGGTGAGTAGAGCAGCTTTACCTTGGGCCCTCCCACCTGCCCCTGCCTCCAAATGGCCCAAAATGGGCCTTCTGGAAGCAGTTGGTAGTGCCATCATCATGTCACCACCGACTATTTCCAGGTGCCATGCTTTGCATGCGGCACCACAAGAGCTTGGTGAGCAGAGGGCCCCAAGGCGAGGATAAGGGGCCCTGAGGGAATGCCCCACATTGGGCCAACTTTTGAACCCTGATGCAGCTGAGTCAACGGGCGTGTGCTTCATCCTGCAGGCAAGGCAGTTCCAGAGGACTCCTCAAGGCAAGGGAACATTTGTTCCCTTATCTCGGGGCAGCACTGTGGCTGCATCAATGCTGGAAAGTTGGGTCAGATTGGGCCCTCACTCTCCAGGATTTCCAGAATTCCCCCAACTCAGGAGCCACCTTTAACTCTAACTAGCACATCTTTACAACTCTGTTTGCTGTGCCTCACAAAGCAGAGTGTGTTTACTTTATAAAATGTTCACAAGAGAGACATTGCCGGCCCGCTTAGACTAAAGAGCAACTCAGTTCAGGGTTACAACCTGCTAGCTGAAAATCAGCAGAACGCATGAGCCCTAGAACAACCCATTCTTGAAATGACCTCTAATCTAAATAAAGGCAAAGGTCAGCCAAAGAAACATCAAGCTGACTTTGGCATGGAGGAAATATAACTCAGCCAGTGCTAGGTTTGGCAAACAGCTGCCCCCCCTTCATAGCCAATGTAACCTCCATTTTGCTCTAGCCACTGGGAGTGGCTCGGAAGAGGAGAGGGGGCGGCTTCTCGCAAAACTTAGTGCTGTGATCCCCCTCTAGGTACACCACTGCTGGGGTGGGTTTTTTGCATCTTTCTGTCCATATACTTGCCTCTCTTCCTTCTCCCCACTCCCTGAACTGGAAAAAGAAGACAGGGACAGAGGAGAAGAAGACATGTGGACCCTGATTCCAGCACAGCACCAATGTTTCCTGCCACCCGCTCCGCCGTCTTCTAGACAAGTTCAAGATGCAATAGCTCAGGGACCAAGTGGATACTGATGCTGTGATGTTTTAAATGGTTTCTCTCCCCTCTGCTGGTGGCAAGTACATCATAGTTAAGCAGAAAGGTATTCATTTATTCTCTCTGCAGGGCACAGCTGATGGTGTCAAGATGAAGGTGTCCCAAATCAGATTTCAAGAGAGTGACTACAAACACTGGAAATTAAATTTTAGCAGTAATTACCGGAGAGGTCTGAGCGAGAGGCAAGAATCCCATTTCAGTACTCCCCGGGGAAAGAGGCGCATCAAAGCTCAGTGAAGGCAGCAAGGAGTAATGAAGCAAACAAACCTTTATCGGCCCCCATGGGTCGCACGGTGTTGTCTCCAAACATGCAAAGGTCACCCAAACCTGGAACCTCCCTAAGATGCTCTTCAAGTCAGGTTAGCGGTGGAATTATTCTGTTTAATTATGAACCTTCTAGCTACGTGGGCAGGAGAAGGAGTAGTGAGAGGCTGTTCCATTATCATAATGTCCCAGTTCTGCATGCTTGCCAATGTTTTATTCCTGCTATTTTACCTGTTTTTAACTCTCTGCCGTTTGTATTGTTGTGTGGTTTTTTTTTAATTAACTGTCCCTTTGTTCTGGTTTTCAGTCATTTTGTTTTTATTGTTGTGTTCAGTTTTTATGTTTTGCCCGGCACTGTGGGGCATTACAATAACACGATTCCAGTACTTTAATAATGGAAAACAGGATTTAAAAGGTCCCTAATGAATGCATTACATTATTCAAGGGAAGACTGTGGTGCTCATGCCCAGCTTGTTGGTCTCCTCCCAGAGGTGTGAGGATGCCAAACCCAATGCACCATTGACCTGATCCCACAGGGCCCTTCTTATATGTTTGTGGTCCTAACTGCATGTGACTTAGAGGTAAAGGATACAATATGATGTGTGTATTAGATGTCTGGAGCCCAGGAACACAGTCTAATATAAAGTAGAGCTGCATATAGATGTGTTAGTTTAAAAATACTTTTTTAAATCATTTGCTGTGCTAGGATCAGGTCAAATCTATGACCTGACAACTATGGAAATTAAGCAGATGCACATATACATTTGCTAGTTCTGTGTAACTTTTTTCCCTCTCTGAAGAGAGGCGCAGAGCTATAAGGGCACTGAAGTCCCTAATTGCCTGACCACTAGACTCTACCCAGCCCAACTGTGGCTGCTGAGGCTCCAAAGTCATGAGGACTAGATGGTTGCCTTTCAAATTAAAAAAAAAGTCACTGGCCAAGGAATTCTATAGTCAGCAGACTACAATCCACACTTCTGAGCAATGCTTATGACCAGAGCAATACATGACCTGAGCAATGCTTTTTCTAACCCATGTGTGTCCTTTAATTCATTTTTGACCTTGGTTCCTCTGAACTTCCATTTAGTATTTTGTACTCTGGGGTGCACAGAGTATGAACCACACTCAGTGAATGTTAAAAAAAGATCTTGTCATCTGACAGCCTGCAATAGATTATAACCGGTAGCCCAAAGGTCAGACATTCATATCCCGTCCAATCCTCCTGAGCCATTTAATCCCCAAAGAAGGAAGGGCTTTCTCTTGGATAATGGAAGGGCTTTGCCAACGTCAGAAAATAGCTTTAAAGAATAGCTCTGAGGAGGGATAATAGAGGAAGAGAAGGAAGCACAAGGTCCATCTGAGAAGGTGGGGCTTAAGAGTCAATCTACACCATCAACAGATGTCACCTGAGACGTGGCAAGAAACTAGGTAAAGAAGCCAGGAAACGATTAGGGTGGGCAGAAGATAGAATGGAATCTACTGGTAGATTTGCAGGGCAATGACAGCAAAAGCAAAAAGGCCCCCTCATTTTTCTGTGAAAAGACTTTGAGCTCAGTCTGAGGACGCAATCCTAAAATGAGTTAGGCCAGCATAAGCTAAGTCAGCAAAGTTTGGCCAGCACAAGGGACACCGTAAAGTATGTTTGGACCACAATCGGAGTCAGAGAGGCCAACATACAGATGTGAGCCATCCTCCCTGACTCTGAGTGTAGTCCAAAAATGCTCTATGGTGGCCCTTGTGCTGGCCAAACTTTGCTGGCTGAGCTTAGCTTTGTTAGGCTTAGCCTAACTCCAGTTTAGGATTGCGCTCTGAAAATAAGCTGATGCTTTTTAAAATCTACTCAGCCTGCTTATTTAACTTATATGCAGAGTACATCATGAGAAAGGCTGGGCTGGATGAGTCACAAAGTGGAATCAAGATTGCTGGGAGAAATATCAACCACCTCAGATATGCAGACGATACCACTCTAAGGGCAGAAAGTGAGGAAGAACTAAAGAACCTTCTGATGAGGGTGAAAGAGGAAAGTGCCAACATTGGCTTGAAGCTCAACATTAAAAAAACTAAGATCATGGCAACCACTCTCATCACTTCCTGGCAAATAGAAGGGGAAGAAATGGAAGCAGTGACAGACTTTATTTTCCTGGGCTCCAAGATCACCACAGATGGTGAGTGCAGCCATGTTTGCAAACTAAAAGACGTTTGCTTCTTGGGAGGAAAGCTATGGTGAACCTAGACAACTTAATAAAAAGCTGAGACATCACCCTGTCAACAAAGGTTCGCATAGTCAAAGCGATGGTTTTCCCAGTAGCAATGTATGGCTGTGAGAGCTGGACCATAAGGAAGGCGGAGTGCCGAAGAATAGATGCTTTTGAATTATGGTGCTGGAGAAGACTCTTGAGAGTCCCCTGGACTACAAGGAGATCCAATTGGTCAATCCTCCAGGAAGTCAAGCCTGATTGCTCCCTGGAAGGACAGACACTGAAGCTGAAGCTCAAATACTTTGGCCACCTCATGAGAAGAGGGGACTCTTTAGAAAAGAGGGGACTCTTTCCTCATGCTGGGAAAGATTGAAGGCAAAAGGAGAAGGGGGCGGCAGAGGATGAGATGGTTAGACAGTGTCACCGAAGCAACGAACATGAAATTGGGTGAACTCAGGAAGCTAGTGGAGGAAGGGGGGCCTGGCATGCTGTGGTCCATGGGGTCACAAAGAGTCGGACACGACTTAGCGACTGAACGTTTACATCTTGTTTGCTGTATTTTCTTTTCTAATATTGATTGTTGTATTTTTATGTTCTTTTTTTAGAATGTTTGGTAATAGCTGACTTGGGAGTCATTTGGCAGAAAAGTAATAGGCCAATTTTTAAGAGCGCAATCCAAGGCGCCTGTCAGGCCAATGCATGTGCCTTGCTTCAGCCCAAGGCTATCGCAAGAGTGCTGTAAAGCATGTCTGTGCCAGCCAGAGAGGCTCTGGGCTGACGCAAGCACTTGCGTCTACCAAGGTGCACCCGCGGAGCCTGCAGAGCTAAGCAGGATCAGCTCATGTCTCACCTTGGATGGGTGACTTCAAACCGCTGGTAAGAGCGGGGAAATCTGAAGGAGTCAGCTGACAAGAATGGATAATATCATAAGTACCAGCAGCTACCTGTGGAAGCTATGAAAGCACAAGAGCTGTGCAGCCAGGATGATGATTGCACTATTCAAGAAAACACTTAGCAAAATGGAGGGTTCTATGAGTTCTTTCATAGAATAATATGTGTAAAAACCCCAATTAGAAAAGAGGGGGGTTTACGGGCAGCCTACCTATGTAAACCAACTTGAGTCCATGAGAAAGGCAGAATATAAATACTGTAAGAAATACATTCTGACTGCGAAATATTTGATTTCCTTATATAAAAATCAACACCTCCCTGAATACACAAGAGCAGTCCCTGAGGGATGGCTAGCCTAGACGGTAGTATTATACATACTCTATACGTGAGCATTCCAAAGTTTGACTCCCTTTCCCATTAGGGTCCAAACTGGTACAATCCAGCAAGAAATTCATCACATGAATCTGATGGTGGTGGGGGGGTCTTTCCCCTCTAAGGTAGCACTTGAGACACTGCAGAAGTGACGTGGCAGCTTTTTGCACTCATCCCAAAGCAAAGGGCTGCAAAAATAAAGCTCTTACCTGTCTGATTGTCCCCTTTGTAGTGAAGAAGTAGTATAGCATGTAGCCTGGGATCAAGGTCATCGAGGACAAGGCCATGAGCCAGCCAAGACCTTGACCCCATGGTGGATAAACGTATTTCCCTAGACTCAGGGGTGTCATTTCAACCACACTGAAGAAGAAAACCCCCTGGACAAACAGAGAAAACATTTGTATCATTTGATTGGTAGTGCCCGACATTATGAGACTCATTATGAGACATTATGAGACTACATAGAAGCAGGGCAACAACGGCAGTTCAACATCATGGACAAAAAAAAAGGCATATTTAGAGCTGAGCTAAAAGTTCTTTACAGATTTGGGGGTGGAAAGGCTAGGAAGGTGGGTAGAACTGCACTGAATTACATTATTTCATTGCCGTTCCTTGTTTCATGATGGTGCCACTACTCCTGGTGGAAGCATCGGTGGTGCTTCTGCTGCCTGTTGGCAGCCACCATCTTTTTCAACCATGCTACATGATGCAATAGCATCATTCCAAGGGGAATTTAGAGCAAAAACATGGCAGTAAGGTCAATGTCCACACCTGTGACAGATATGGACTCTTCATCTCAAATCTCTCTGCATGCGTTCTCCACTGCCATCATTCAGCTAGCCACAAAACAGCCACGTCCCTCAATTCCACTGTGGCTTTTGCCACTCATCAGACAAATTGATGGCGGATCAATTTCTCAGTGGCTAGTAGACTTGAGAATCAAAATAGAATATCCTTTTCTGATATTGTGGGTCACGGGGAACTGTTGAGATACAACAAAGGACTGGCTCTCTCTATCTGCTTGTGAGCTTCACAGTGGCAGCTGGGCAGCAGTTCTTACAGATAATAAACTAGTGTTTTGGAGACAGACTGCTGAATTCAGTGGGCCTTTGGTTTGATATGGCAAAGCAATTCTTAGGTTTGCACATCTTTAAATCTTTACCAAGCAGACCAGGGGAGTGAAGACGGTCCAGCAGATCTTCCACCAACCGCATGGCTTATAACCAATCATTTCTTCAATGTTATTATAAAATCTATTCACACCTAAAATGAGAAATACCTATTAACAGGGTATGGACCATCTGCACTGTTATCTCCTCTTTCCCCCACTGGCCAGCACAGGTCAGAAATAGTAATCAGGAGTTTGGGGTTTGAAGGAGATGTATTAAAGAAAGTGAGAAACCACATAACCCAAAAGGACTGGCTGATTGGGGAATATATCCTCTTGGTTGGATACCAGGAAGCCTGGCCAAATCTTTTTCAAGTCCTAGATCTCATTACCATCCATTGTAGCAGATTGAAGGAAATCGCTTCTACTTTGTGGTTTGATTATTTCAAGAGGAGCAAAGATGAAGGACCAACACAAAGTACTATGAGCTGCTGGTATTGCCAGAAGCTAAGCAGGAGAATCCGTGGTTTTTGGATGGGAGATAGAATGTCAGGCTGTGACAAGCTACTATACCTGTTGTGGCAGGATGGAGTAACTACTGAGCTGATTAGTCACAGCAAGTGAGAGTTGCAGAGAAGTGTGTGAGAAGGCCAGCCACAAAAGAACGGAGTATGACCTGGACTTTGACTGTCCAAGTTTGACTGACGATTGCCTGTTGAAGCTTGATGGCATGCAGCCAGAGGAGAGAACCACATTGTGAAGACTACATCTGGGACTGAGGATTCGATGAATCACAGAATACTGTATATTTGTAAAAACCCCATTGAAAAATGGTGGTTTAGACTATCCATATAAGCCACTTTGGGCATTTGCTTCGGCATGGGAAAGGCAGGACATAAATTCTTGAAACCAACCAAGAAGCTGAAAATGACTTGAACAAAGTCATAACTAAATGTAATAACTAAGTAATAACTAAATGACATTACTAAGAAGCTGAAATGACTTGTACTTACCATAACACCAGGAAATGGAGATAGTCTCAAAGAAGACAAGAAAGAGGAGGCACATGCCACTGGCTGAGTAATAATCAAACAGCTTGAAAACATAGATACCACCCTGAGGAGACACAATGCAGAGCCTTACTATAAGGAGGTAACAATGAGATGAATGAAGATACAAAATTCCAATAAAACAGGGTTCTGCATAGAGTGCCCTGAAATACTGTCTCATGAGCAGATTGACAGTGAGCATACACCCCCTATCAAATTACACTGGTTTTGTGGTAGTTAATTGTCACAGCTTCCCACAAAAAAATATTGGCACTGTAATTTGATGAGGGTGATGAGGATAAGGTTGCCAACTCTGCTGCCCAGCAGAAATCAATCTGAATGGCTCCGGTCACATTAACAGAAGTGCGATATGCAAACACCAGCAGGAGAAGATTTTCGTGGCATGGAGCGGAACGTGATTGCCTGCTAATGGTGACAGATCAAGCTGCTGTTCGTGGGCCAGCAACAGGAGCCAGACTGAGGGTTGGCATGCAATCCTTGCTGAAAATACTGGCCTAAACCCCCATGTGGTGTATATTGAGTTATTATGGCAAGGCTCACTGTGAGTTTAACAACTGAAACATTAGGAGTTGGAAAAAGGTTTTTAATCTGCTACTTCTTGGGCTGGAATCCTATGCTCAGTTGGGCTAATGAAAACCCGGAACAGTCAGAGGGATTTAAGTAGTCAAGTATGTGCAGGTGTGCAGCCTTTGGGGTTGCTGTTTTGAATTTAGTTTGACCATCAGACTTGCCACCAGGGCATAATGATATGTGCCATCTGGATTTCAGTTTGACTCCTCATATAAAATGCTTTCCTTAAATTCCCCCCCTAAAGAGTACGAGCTGAATTTGAACCATATTCAAACAACTTTGCATGTCACATCATAGGTGAAAACTGCACATGTACCAATTACTTTAAAGAAGGGAAACTGTGCTGTGCATCTACGCATGAGCAGCAGAGACAGTGCCTGTGTTGCCATGCGCACATGGTGCCATGATTGACGATGGTGCCCCCAACTCATTTTTACTTGGCACAACAGATATGAGTGAGCTTTAACTTAAAGCTAGAATTTAAACTGATTTGAGCTTGGAGGGTTTGGTGATGAGGAATTCCTGCAGTTGTGAACTGTCTCCGTGCAGATTCTCTCAGCCCAATATTAAGGGGCTGGCCATTGACAGAATGCCTCTTCTGTTGGCGCTGATTGCCATAAAACAGTCAGCGCCACTCATAAAACATGCTGGGATGCTGGTGGGAAGGCCAGAGCTTTCCCATCCTGCCAGCGGATCCTGAGTCCCTGCTGCTGCAAGTAAGGTGGGGGGAGGGCAAAATGCAGAGGTGATGGGGTGGGAGAAGGGCGGAAGCGATGGGATGCAGAGAAGGTGGATCGGGTCCAAGAAGAGGGCAGGTTTGACAGCAGCAGTGGCTGCTGAATCCTCACCCCCTTCCGGACCCAATCCCATGCCACAGGTTCCCATGCCCTGTTCTGCCTTCCCCACCCTCTGCT
The DNA here is from genome assembly GCA_029204185.1 of Lerista edwardsae. Classification (NCBI taxonomy): domain Eukaryota; kingdom Metazoa; phylum Chordata; class Lepidosauria; order Squamata; family Scincidae; genus Lerista; species Lerista edwardsae. The sequence continues at coordinate 4,296,466 of JAJKFI010000051.1, read as the reverse complement.
GCACAGCTTGCAACTTACCTGCTCCAGTGGGCGCGGCTCCTTATGTTGGCACCAGTGTGTAGGCGCTGACCTTTCCAGCAGTGCTACTAATTGGCACGTTGTCGTAATATGCTTTGTGGAACATTTGTGACAGCATGTGCTGATGGAATGTGTGCTCCACCGGTGCAAGCCAGAAAAAGGATTCTGCCAAAAGTCACTCTATGTGACTTCCTGTGTGAGTCTTTAGCCCTTTATTCTTGCTTTCTAATTGTAACTACATTGTGATGGCGGGTAAACGCATCGCCATCCCTTCCTACCCTTGTCTTTTCTTCTTTCTTTTGTTCTTGCCCATTGTCTGGTTTTGCCTATGAATGTGCAATGCAGACTGTGCACATCAATGTATCAGCCAACAAGACGTATAAAGAAGCTTGGATCATTGCATCTGCGCCTGAATAGATTCTAGGACTACCATGAAGGAAATTCTTATTAATCATTATTATTTGTAGAAAAGAGTACACAGTACACAGTTCAGGTTTACCTGGGTGATGTTGGAGAATCCAATGAGGTAAGAGATTAAACACACCACAGCAATGAAGATTTTCTTCCGTGCTCTCAGCAAATGTGGATACTCATCCATCAGGGCTGTGATGAAGCCTTCGACGGTGCAAAACTTTAGGAAGAAAGAACAGAAATCTTCCAGCACCCTCCATCCTTGACTACTACTCCCTTTTACTCACACCTCCCTGGAATAAGGCTTCCCTCCCTTCTCCCTTCACATCTACACAATGGCAGAACGCAGTCATAGAAGAACCACCCTTCAAGCAACTCCAGGCTAATATGTGCTCCCTCTTACTCTTGAACATGGGAATTTCTTCCCTCCTTTCCCAATTCAAGGCCTCTTCTTTCACATTGACAAACATTGGCATGTGCCTAGCACATGTTAGGATTGGAAATCAAGGTTCATTAAATAATAAACTACTACAATACTTGATAACTTCATGCTATGAATGGACTTCACTGGGAGCACAATCCTAACAATCCTTGGAGTCAGGGAGGGTGGCGCACGTCTGTGTGCCTGCCTCTCTGACCTCGAGGGTGGCCCAAACATACTTTACGGCATCCCTTGTGCCGGCCAAACTTCGCTGGCCTAACTGTGCCGGCCTAAATTCCGGTTAGGATAGCGCTCTGAAAAACATTGTATTCAAGGTAATAAGAGGCAGTGGCAGACCCAGCTGTAGCTCTGCCCCGGCTGGGTCGACAATCGCTGCTCCCCAGCGCTGACTCCCCACCCCAGTGCTGCCCCTGCCATGCCGTGCTCCGTTTTGGAGTGCTCTCAGCACAGGAGCAGGCGGGTGGGCCAAATGCCACTCACAGTTGCACCAGTGGTGGCTCAGGTGGGCAGCGGATCTGAGCCCCTGTAAACCCCCCCCCCCCAGGCCTACCACTGATAAGAGGAAACCTACTAGATCAAAAAGAAGAGTCCCCAATTCTTCATCCAAATGGCATCAGTGGTAAGATATACCATGACATATACAATACTATGACCATCAATATTGCAATGGAATGGCCAGAGACTGCTCTCAGAAGTCGCTCTTCAAAGCTCTCTTGTACAGCACAGCCCTGTGGACCACTTGGCTGTGCATGTTTATTAAGGACCAGCCCTCAAAGTGATTAATTTTAGAAGTGTCTGAGAGAGGCAAGAGAGCTGCCCCTTTAAAAGTATCTGCCAGGCACTTTGGGGAACAAAGCAGCACTCGAGTAAATCGTGTAAAATGAAACACTTTTAAAAAAATGGTATTTAGAGGCTTGGCAAAAGAATAATGAACACAAGAATTGTTCAGTTAGCACTTGCATCGCTCTTAAAAGGTCTCTAATTTACGAACCAGGTTAAATTCTGCTATGGCTGCTTCTCCTGTGAATAATAAATTACAGAAATCTAATGACAGGAAATAAATGAAACTTTTTGGTAAGGTAAAGGGATGCATTTTTCCCCTATTAAAAAGCTAGGATGCAATATATTGAAAACAAATCACTGATCTGTAGCAAGATCTGTAGCAATCATGGCTGTAGCAAGTATTGGTTTACATGTCCAGCTCGGTGATTGACATTGTTGACATTGGTTTTTTACATTGGTTTACAGGTGCAGCTCAGCTCCTTGCATTCAGTGATTTTTTTTTCTTGGTGTGTACTATCCAAAACCACATGTGGTAGATTGGATCAATGTATTCCCTCTCTCTCCATTAAAATGAACCTCTTTATACCTATAAAACACATGTCGGGGAGAAGGTTTCTAGTTTAGCCTCTCCCCATTTGCCGATTTTCTGTGTTAAAGAACGTTTGGGTTTTTTTGCCCACACAGAGCATTAAAAATGTGAATTCCACCTTCCCCTTGCACTTGTGGTATGAATTATATAGCCCTAGGAAAAATACTACTATATGATTTAGCTGCATATGTCGAATTGCTCTGAAATGTGGTGGTGCGCTATATTCTATTTCTCATGATTTGCTGGTTTCTTCTTTACAACTCATTTATTAACAATTTTTACAGGACCAGGCTCCTCATGCAGCCCATGGGAGCTTCCCTCCAGGAAAGAACAGCCGATAAGGAGGCCACCCAGATCTGATTTGGAACCACAGCATGTGTAAAGCTGCCACCTCCTCCTTCCCCATCTAGATCCACTTCCTCCCCCAACAGCTTGCATCTACAAAAGTCCCATCCAAGCACAAAAAGGGCCAAACTACACATTTAAAACAAGTTACTTTAACTGCTCCAAGCACACGGTAACCCAGACGCAATTGGTGGTGATGTCATCACATTGCCACAATTACTTCCAGATTTTGTCATATGGTGTGGGTGTGTAAAAAAATTGCTGTGCCCCCGGGTGCTAGGTGCCTTAGGTATGCCATTGAAAGTAACATGTTTGCCTTTAACCCTAAACCCAGATAAATGGAGTGAGCAGATAACGTTTATAAGACAGCATTTTGAAAGAGACTGTTGTGAAGAGTCTATAGGTGTTAACTTGTACAGGAGGAGGAAATGGCAAAGTTTCGTGATAAATAGGGAGGGATCCTTGAAATTGGGGAGATTTATTTTGGGAACCCTCATTGCATGTCTCCCTAGGATTAGGACATAGGGTTGGTGGGTGGAAGAAATGAACATAGTACAGCTTATTGCAGTAGAACTTGTGACAGTAGAAAATTGCAATGCAATAGTAAACCATGTCTACTCAGAAGTAAGTACCACTGTGTTCAGTGGGGTCTGCTCTCAGGTATGTGTGCATAGGATTGCACTGCTTACCAAGTAAGCCGAAGTTCTTTGGTTCTTTGGGGCGCCCATTCATGTTCTCATGGTTTGCTTTAGAAATACCTTACCTGGCTGTCCAGGCCAAGCATCATTAACATCGAAAAGAAGAGGATTGACCAGAGAGGGGACAAGGGCAGCTCCGTGACGACCTGTGGATAAGCGAGGAAAGCCAATCCTGGACCTGAAGCCAGCAAAAGACATGGAAGTTAATTTTGACGTTGTAAATGGCTTGTAACACATGGCATGACATGTGACATCCTGAGGTAGGGGCCATTTCTTAAAGCAAAGGTCGTGGTAGACTATTTTTAAATTAGCAAAAGGCAGGAGGTACGGACTGATTGTTGAGCTGCTGATACTACCTGAAGCTAAGTGGGAGAATCTGTGGTCGTGTTTTTGGATGGGAGATGGAATACCAGGCTGTGACATGCTGCAGTACCTGTTGTGGCAGGATGGAGTTGCTGTGGAGCTGACTGGTCAGTGTGGGAATCTGTGAGAGGACCAGCCGGCAAAAGAACAGAGTATGACCTTGAGGACCTGTCCAGGCTTAACTTACAATTGCCTGCTGAAGCTCGATGGCATGCAGCCAGAGGAGAGAACCACACTGTGAAGGCTACATCTGGGACTGAGGATTCGGTGAATCACAGAATAATGTATATTTGTAAACATCCTATTGAAAAATGGTGGTTTAGACTAGGCTGCCCAAATGCCTTGGGCCTTTGCTTTGGCATGGGAAAGCCAAGATACAAATTCTTTGAATGAATGAATGAATGAATGAATGAATGAATGAATGAATGAATGAATGAA
>JAJKFI010000051.1:4272699-4292369 GCA_029204185.1 Lerista edwardsae | reverse complement strand
GAATGAATGAATGAATGAATGAATGAATGAATGAATGAATGAATGAACTTCATCAACTGTTTCTCCTACTGTAACACAAATAATTCAGCAGCATGAGCAGAAAATGAAATCTCTTGTAGGTTTTGTGGGTCTTCTCTTTCAACCACTCCTAGTTAGAATATATGAATATTATATAACAATGATAGAAAAACACTAATATTTCCCCACTACTAACCATGACACTGTATTTTAGTGGGTTTTTTAAAAAACCTTGGTTATATTTCTCTGATGGTTGGACATTGCACAGATAATGTTTCCTTACCTGAGGATGCCAACTCAGAGATTGACTTCTTGGTGATGTGGGCCATGAAACCAACAATGGAGAAAATAACAAATCCTGCAAATATGCTTGTGCAGGAATTTATGCCACAGACTATGATGGAATCTCTGCAAAAGAGAAATGGGAGAGAGCAAAGAAGGAAGTCACCCACATTTTCTGCCCACCAGACACCAGAGCACATATAACAAACATGGAAGACGTAACCCCCACTGTGCTCAATGGAACAATGGTGAGGGAGGGGTCGAGAGTGGGAGGACTGGGGACGTAACTGGGCGGGGGGAGGAGGAACCAGAAGCAGGGAAAAGGCAAGAGGTGGGTGGATCTGGCAGCAATGGCACTTGCCAGATCTTATCCCCTCTGTTGTAAAACTTCCTGACCCTTTCCCCTCCGTGCATCACCAGAAGAGGTGGTGTACATCTGATGAGACCGATCAGTGGCCCCAGGGTTTACGTTGAGCACTGGTGCCACTGGATAGGATTGGTGCCAGAGTTGTGTTTTATTTTTAGCTATTCTAATGGATTGAGAGAGAGAGAGAGAGAGAGAGAGAGAGAGAGAGAGAGAGAGAGAGAGAGAGAGAGAGAGAGTGTGTGTGTGTGTGTGTGTGTGTGTGTGAGAGAGAGAGAGAGAGAGAGAGAGAGAGAGAGAGAGAGAGAGAGAGAGAGAGATGCAAATACCTGCCTGCAGGACCGGCCTTAAGCCAATGTGACCAATGTCATCACATTGGGCCCCACTCTTTCCACATCAGTGCAGTGAGCAGATTGCATGCTGCTGCAGATGGGATCTCCATGCGCTACAGATCAGTGGGGTGAGCAGAGCAGCTTTACCTTGGGCTCTCCCAGCTGCCCCTGCCTCCAAATGGCTCAAAATAGACCTCCTGGAAGCAGTTGGCGGTGATGTCTTCATGCCACCTCTAACTACTTCCAGGTGTCACACTCAGTACCACAAGTGTGCTTCTTGGTGTGGGGAGGGGGCCCTGAGGGGAGGGTGAGGGGCCCCACAGGAATGCCCTGCATTGGGCCCTGCCGCTCCTAGAGCCAGCCCTGCCTGCCTGAAGTTTGCATTTAACCTCAAGAAGCGAGACAACCTCAAGCATCACTTCAGAGGAGATGGATGTGTCAACAGGGGTAACCATATGGCTAGATGTATAAAAATCATGAGCTTTCGGATGGGATGGGATGGGATGGGATAGATGAATGAATGAAAGAGGAATGAATGAGGGAACAGGATGTGGATGAGTGAAGGACACAAAAGAGCATGGCAAGCTCGTCCGATTCAAATGTTCTCGTGGCGACCTGATTGCCATCACAAATGGTTTCCCCATGATTGGACGAAGAGGCTTAAATATAGCTTGAGGTTTCTGTGCAAGGCCTCAGTTTCTAGTTAATGGATGAAGAACAGGAAGAGGTTTCAGAGGTTTTTCTTGTGAATGTTTAAAGCCTTTTCCACCCTCTCCCGGGCTTCATCTCTGCGAATAAACAAAGGGCAGCAAAAACCATTTCGGAAGGAACATCAGATGCTTAGTGATCCTGAGAAGGAGCCTTCTTGCAACAGAAAGAGTTTGCCAAGAATAATCTAAAGGATTTGGGAACAATCAACACAGGGAGAGAATCATACTATTTAGGAACTGTTGGAAGTCCTTTGAAACCAATAGCGTTTGACCTCTGGTTAAACAAGTTGTCCCTAGGGTTGTCCCAAGTTGTCCCTATATGCCTATCGCAAAAAAAAAAAAAAAAAGGAAGATGGACATTCAGTATGTCCAGGTGGGTCTGGCAGGTTTTGCCTCTCATCTCCTTGGAGCTGAGATCCAACTTTGTATGTAGATTTGTACTCTTGGAATTCTGCAACCAACAGAAATATGGACACTACTCCCACTTTTGAGATGGTTGCTTTTAGCATCTTGAATGCGAAGCAACCTGATTTCCTAAGAGTGGTGGCTCAATCCTAACTGGGCCTTGTCCTGCCAGAACACTGTTTTCAGTGGCATTAGGCCCTATATGCCTATCGCAAATGAATGAATGAATGAATGAATGAATGAATGAATGAATGAATGAATGAAGAAGGCAACGAGCCATTCAATATGTCCAGGTGGGTCAATGGGTCCATGTGGGGCCTGGGTTCATATAGAACCGCACCAGCTATATAGATCTGGTGTAGGTCTAAGTAAACCCAGCAGGCCAGTGTGGACTAACCCTGGGGCAAGGGAACAAATATTTCCTTATCCCAAAGAGGCCCCCAGATGCCAAAACTCTCCCATAGGATTCAGCAGGTGCCACATTGGTTGGGAAGGTCAGTTGGATTGGGCTGTAAATATATTTTTAAGTTCTCTAAATTCCTTAAATGTGAATCTTCAATCTTCACTTATACTCTTAAATGCTATGTTGAACAGATTTTTTGGTTTTATATGAGAATACTGAAACACCTTCTGGGAGAAACTATGGCAATGCTATATATGCCCACTTAATAGCAAGTGGTTATTCTTTTTGTTATTTATTACAGGGAATGTCCGAGAGTGCAAGGGTAGGAGTACAGAAAATCCTCTGCTTGGATCCCAAGAGTGACCCACATACACACCTAGCTGAGGTAGCATAGGGGCTAGGCTTGCCATCTTCTGCATGCTTGCTTTGAAGTAAGTTCCCTTGAAAACAGTTGGGCTTACTTCCAAATAATTACGTATAGCCTGAACCATGAACCAGGACCCAAAGACCAAATGTTGGTCATGAGTTGCTAGGTGGTCTTAGGCAAGGCACCCTCCTGCAAGCAGTGTTGTGCACAAGTCTCAGAATTTGAGTTGACTCAATTCAGAAGCCCCGCCCCCTCATGAATTGATTTATGCACGAGTCCTAGCGTGCATTCATGGCAACTCCACCCTGGAATCTCATGAGTAATTTTCACAACTAATGAGTCTTTTTGTGGCAAGCTGTGGGGCAGGTCAGGCACACACATGTGCATGCAACTATGAACAGTCAAAATAGGAGGTGCGGGGGGGGGGTGCAGTTGGAGTTGTCGTTTCACACTGAATGTTAACATTCTTCTGGCTGGAAAGCATGAAATGACCATTGGTCGTGGCAACTTTGTGGAGCCTCCCAGATCTCCGAAAGAGTTCTTTCTGACGTGGAAGCTTCAACGAAGTAATGAAGCATGCATGGACTGATTGGAATTGCCAGAATTGCTGACTCATTGAGAGTCAGTGGCCAAATTAGCATGTCAGAGTGAGAGTTAATGACAAGTGTGATTCGATTCAGACAAGAGTCAGGCCCAAACATCAAAACTCAAGTTAAAGTCACAAGTCTTCTTTTCACAACACTGCCTGCAATCTCAGACTTTCCCACCTCCTCTGCAATATGGGATACAATACTGATCTGCTTTACAAAAGTATAACAAGACTAGCCTTTTGTTACCCGGCATTGCGCGGGGGACAAAGTATCCCCAGCTTCTATTAGGAGAAGGAATGAATACAGGGACAGAATCAAGCAAAGGAGCGTAATGAAATTGTCACACTCACTGAACCATGTCTGCAGGTCCTGTGGTAGGGCAGTCAGCCCTCTGGAAACAGGCAGCTCTCAGATCCGACTGGGTGTTGGAACTCTCTGGATCCTGCTCTTTCCAGCCTGGGCAACGCAGGCAGTGCAAAGCAGTTTCACTTTCATTTTGGATTAGTCCCTGTTTATCAGATAACCTGCAGAATCGCTTGTGACCACAGGGTGGCAGCAGACCTCTAGTCCAATGCAATCCCCTTGGTCTGGACGTTCTAGCCCCCCTCCCTGAAAAACCGGGGGCTGTAGGGGGGTCTGACCCCCACAGTGTTTCCTTCCAGGCTGCAAGGTACGTGTGTGCCAAGTTTCGTGGCACTCGGTCAAGGCATGGGGAAGCCTATGCATAACATACATACATACACACATACAGACATACACACCCACACACCCACATACCCACGTCCATTTTTATATATATAGATAATGTTGGCATAGTGCTTTGAACAATAGTGTTTTCAACTGGTTATTCCCTTGACCTACTGAGCCATTGGCTGCAGCTCCCCATTAGGGCTACAATCCTATATACATTGTATAGGGTGGGGTTTAGGATTGCAAGGATTCTGTGGGTCCCCTGGCTGGTTTACATGGCTCCCTGGGAAGCTATGGCTCACTTTTTGGGAACCACTGTTTTAAAGTATTACATAAATAAGCATTACTATTACTATTGGTGAACATGAATGTATACATCACAAACCTGTAGACATTGTTATGGAAATTGTTATAGCTTCCCAAGGCAATCAGAGACCCCAGTCCGAGGCCATACGAGAAAAAGATCTGTGTGGCTGCATCCATCCAAACCTGCAAAGGAAGAAGATGCTTTGAAATTTGATATTGGGCACAAGCCTAGCCTGCAGTTAGGCTGGCACAGTTAGGCTAGCAATGTTTGGCTGGCACAAGGGCCACCATAAAGCTTCACATCATCAGATACCGGAATGACCCTCTGGGTTAATTATGAGACAGTATTTTAGAAACACTGATCTAAACAGTTCTATTGCCATCATGAATTCAGAATGTTCTGGGACAACTGGCTGTTATGTCTGTAGCATTAATTAATTTTCTGCTCTTGCAGAGATCAGACAGGAATATGAACCTCAGACTGGGAGAGTTTGCTGAAATCTGGGGTGATGTAGAAGAGGATTCCTTCCTTGGCTCCTGGCAAGGTGACGCCGCGAAAAAACAGAATGACTAACATGAAGTATGGGTACGTGGCTGAGAAATACACAACCTAAAATGATGGGGGGAGAGAGAGAGAGAGAGAGAGAGAGAGAGAGAGAGAGAGAGAGAGATGTTGGAAGCTGTTAAACACTTAATTCAGTTCCCACCACACAGCGTGAAAATTATCTTTGAATTTCAATGAATTTTAATGGTGAATATTTTCAGGATATTCTCTGGGTGGCCAAATATCCATATTTATATTTAACATAAGTAATTGACAGCAAGGGATTTTGTAGTAGTGGGGTGCTTGAAAGGAGGAGGGCTGTGTGGTGATTTTGCTTGTGTCAAGGTTGTAAATAGGCTTTTTCTTTCTTTCTGATTCACTTTGCTGTTGGGAAATGCCTGAGAAATATTGCTGCATTTTCAGAAAAGCAGCAGGCTCTGGCATCACAATGACAACACTTCTGGTGGTGATGGTCTTGGACAAATTCTCATTCTAAAAAGTGGATCCCGGTGCTAGAATGTTTGAGAACCACTGGCATATAGAATTCAGTAACATCAGGAAGCAATTTTTGAATAGAATTAATACCTTTTAAATTATTGACTCATTCAACCAATCAAAATAGGCAGATCTCAATTTCCAAAGGCAAATTTCCTTTTTTGAAACATAACCATTGAATTTTGAGTTTCCCCTCAAAATTTGACTTCAAATCTGAAAACTGGCCTCATTGCAAAATTTTGGGAAACCTTGTTTCAAATCAATTTAAAAGTCACATGGCCAGCAGCTTCTAAGTCAAACCATAAACATCTCAGCTCTTAAAAGTTTTAGAAGATTTGACTAGTTTTAAAATATTTGCCTTCAGCAGCCTAAAAAGGGTTAATTTCATTTTGAAACATGAATAGCTTGTTCAGTTTAGGGGGGAAAATCCATCAAGAAAACTACAATGACTTTTGCTATTGTGAAAGCTGTAAAAAAAATGTTGAAAATTGGATGCTACCCCCTGCCATTTTGCCTAGTGATGTAGAAACCTAATTATAGGCACTTGGGTGAAAAACTGAATGTGGAGGACATTTCAACATAAACGAAAACCTGTAGCAATCTAAGGTACTGTTAGAGTGCATCATTAGTATCAAGTACCTTTCCAGTCCACTCTACGCCTTTCCAGATGGAGAAATAGACCAGAACCCAGGCTAACGCCAGTGTGCCAGCCAAAGGCCAGCGAATATTACCCGGTTCCCCCAGACCTCCGGAGAGCTGATGCATATTTCTCCTACAAGGGAAAAACAATGGCAATCAGAAGAGCTGAGATCCACTAAGATTAGAATCTTGAGCGGCAGAATTGTTGATTGAAATGCAAGAAGGCTGAATATTGGACATAAACAAGGCAAATTTGATGTCTGCCTTCGGATTCACTGGGGCCCATGGAGGGAAACTTCCAGAAGCACAAACCAGATGCTCAAGGTCTGGCAGCTGTTGCTTGATCCAAAAGAACTGAGGTGAGTACAGAAAGAAGCAGCAGGCTGGAAAAGGATGGTGGTGTTCATTGAGAGTGCACATCACTGTTACAAGACCAGGTGAAGCCATCAGCTGCCTGCTGAAATGACCATGATGGACTTCAGAGGCTATGGATACAGGCAAGAGGCCTGCAAGGTTTTGGAGCCAAGACAAGCTGGAGCTATGCCCCTTCCTCGGTCTGTCCTGTGCTGCCACCTGTGATACCAGCTTGCATCAGCAGCTGTTTTGAGCACAAAATTACTGAGGACACATAGCAGGAGTGAGGCTCAGAGCATATGTGGACCTCAGTATACAAGATGGTCCTGCTGTACTTCTGCAAGATTGCCTATGGACAAGTATAGCCCAGTGCGAGATGCTGAGGGACTGTATCACCTCTTCTGACTTGACAATTCATGTACAGAAGTGGTCGGCAAATAACCAAAGGTTAAGAGTGCAATCCTAACCTGGAGTTAGACTGGCACAATTAGGATGGCACAAGGGACACCATAAATGATGTTTGGACCACCCTCGGAGTCTGAGAGGCCAGCACACAGCCATGCACCACCCTCCCCAATTCCAAGAGTGGTCCAAACGGGTGGCCCTTGTTCCAGCCGAACTTTGCTGGCCTAACTGTGCAAGCCTAACTCCAGATTAGGATTGCACTCTAAGGCACACAATTTTCTGATGCTGGGAATGTTGTTGAGAGATGAAGGAGTCACGAGCCTCTCATTGGTTCTGGTTTTGTGTTGGCTTCTAGGAGAGACCTTTGACGGCAAACAGCTTGGTCTGTCCTGTGATGCCACCGGTGAGTCAGCAGGATGGAACGATGGAGGATCATGAGTGATTTGGGGTGGGAAGTGGGGTGAGAGGATTTCGGTGCCCGCAGCAGTGCACACCAAAGACTTACTCCCTTTTCCTGACCCAACATGCCCCGACTCTCCTTGAATTTATGCCAACTAAGTAATTGGCAAAGGTCTGAGAGCCAACAGAGGCCAGGAAGCTAACAAGAAGGCCATCTGGTCACCTGCAGCACTTGCTTTGTCAGCAGCTTTGTCTGCTATGGGCCGGCAAAGGGACAAGTTTGGCCATAAGAGTAACTGGCTTGTAATGTAGGTCCCGTCCAGTTCGAAGCAAATGCAAAAGCGGGGAAAGGCTGTATTCCATCTGATATGCCCACTTTCACTTTGCGGCCAGTAACAGGAACGAAATCCTTTTCCTGAGATGCAGGGATCTGGTGGGACCAGGGGTTCCTCTTTCCTCCCCAGGGCCGCTCCTCTCAAACCTTGGTTGTGGAGCAGGAATGGAAATCCACCCACCATTTTGTGCACCATCTACTAGTTTTAAACACTTGAATGACCATCTCATCGGCCCTCCCTGCCTCCCAAGCCCCTGCACTGACAAGACGACCCCAACGATGGCAAAACCTGACTTAGGCTGGAGACGTACTCCCAGAACTCGGTCACAGCGCTGGTCAGGTTGGTGGTGTCATTGAGGGAGTAGTTGGAGAAGCACCTCTCTGTGTTCCAGGCATTTCCACAGCTCTGCCATGGCAGGTTCTGGGGGGGGAGACAAAAGGGTTTGAGGGGACTGTCCGCTTAAGCAGCTGCATTTCTGCGTGGTACCCAGGGTCAGAGGCACAGGAGGACCACCGTGGGCAAACTTTTGGCAACCCCACTCTCTGCCACTGTCACCAAGGTCTGCAACCCCACTCATAAGATTCATAAAGAATCATAAATAATCAAGAAGATTCATAAAGAACATAGAGGGTGAAATCCTAGCCTGCGCTGGAAATCTCAGATGCAAATCCGAGTGGCTGGCATAGGGCCAACTGGGCCAGGGGTTAGGATCTGACCTAACTGTCGGATCTTGGCTCCATTCCCTTCCTTGGGCTGGTCTGCCCATGGACCTGCCCTCCCCACCCACCCCACCCTTTTCTGCCTTCCCCCTGCCCTCCCCGAGCCCCTGTGCTGGCCACATGTTGGCCTTAGCTGCCACTGGGAGGATGGCTCACATCAAGCCAGCCTCGCTGGCTTCGAGAGCAGAGCAAACACGCTTTCCGGCACATTTGCAACACTCATAGGCCGGCACAAGGGAATTGTGCCAGCCTACAAGTACGTTTGGATTGCGCTCTCGCTCTCTCTCGCTCTCTGTTGAGCACAGCTACAGTATCCTAGCCCAAATAATGCAGAAATAAATCCAGCCCCCAGAGAATAGCAACAGTGGTGAGATGGAAGTGGAATGTACATGGTGAACATATGAAGCTGTCATATCCCAGAGCAAGTCAATTGGCTCATTGATCGTGCCCAATATTGCCTGCTCTGTTTTGCGGAGACTCTCCAGAGATGCCGGCAAAGCCCTTTTTCAGCAATTGTGACCTGATCTTGTTAGCTGGCAGTGGTGGGGACGGGAGCCTGGGACCTTCTGTGTGTGCTTCAACACTGAGCCGAGGCATCCGAGTCTCTAATAAACTGGTTCTGCAAGGTCTTGTACTGCTACGAAGTCCTACAAAACTGTCTGACTAGAGGCAATAAAATGGATGGAATAAAATAAAACGGAATGGATGACTTTATAGCCAGGGTTACCAAATACTAACTGGGAAAGAGTGCCTATACCTTTAACCATTGTATAGAGGAGGGAATTTTGCCAGGTGCAGCTCAACATGGAAGGGTTTCAAATGCTTCACCTTCCAAAATTCCCTCTTCTAGACAATGGTTAAAGGTACAAGCACTCTGTCCCAGTTTGTATCTAGTAACCCTATTTATAGCTTACGATGCCTTGGTCGTATTGTCTTCCTGGAAAGCAATTGTTTGTCTCCATCTCAGCTTAAGATTTAATAGACTACATCCTCCCCACCCCTGGCTCTCCTCCCAGAATGCATGTTTCAAACAAAGAATTAAGTTCCAGGCCAACCAAGCAAGTGGTCTCACAAATGGTGAACGTGGCCATCACATTGGACTATACCTGAGTGGAGTGGTTTTGCCTCCCCCTTCTTTCCCTTGCACCTGCTTACTTCCTTGTTTCTTGCTCCCCAAGTTCTGACAAAGCTGGTCCATCTGTGAGACCAACGGAGGCAATCACCTTAGGTTTGGTGGGTTGGTGGAGCCCACCTGCCTCCCCTGAGGGGTTTTGTGGAAACCAGAAGCCTCCACAAAAAGTTTCAGGTTTAAACTGAGGGTCTTTGATTGATTTATGTCCACCACATTGCATGAGTGGAAAAAGTTGATTACCCACATTCTGCACACAATATCTTAACCCAGATCATGGCACAACTCACGTACTATTTAATTAAAAACACAGCCACATGTTTTTAATTAAAAAAAATAGCAACAGCCAAACTGCACATCATGCGTACTCTGGCATGTTGTTGATTGAGGTGGATGATGCTGGGGAGTTGTGCAACGGTTTCTGATTCTACCAAGACACACCAACCTTTTCTTTAGGGCACAATCCTAACCTGGCCTCGCTAGAGACAATTCTAACCTGGAGTTAGGCCAGCACAGTTTGGCCAGCACAAAGGGCCACTGTAAAGCACATTTGGACCACTCTTGGAGTCAGGGAGGATAGCGCATGGGTGGTACTCCTCCCTCCTGCTTTGACAAAGCAAGTTCAGGAGAAGACTGCAGACAAGCAAACTCACAGAGGCATGTTAACAAGCTGTCTCATTGTCAAATGGTTGCTACCCACCCAGAGCTGAATGGAGGGTGAAGCTAGGTTCTAAAATTCTGTTCAGGAATTCTCCAAAGGCCCTATAGTGGATACAAATGGCTAGCCTGTGTTTAAAGAGATAGAAACAGACATTCCAGGTGTTTGGAGCACTCTGGGGACTCGAGGCATATGGTTCCGAAGTGGCTAAACAATCAAAGGAGTTTGGAAGGAGGCTTCACTGCTGCTTGGGAATACGGTCAAACCCAAAGTGGACAGAAGCATAGTACATATATTCAGTCTCTCAGCAGCTGCGTCTCAATTAAATGCAATCCCAGAGGAACAATAAAAGCAGGTGCTTTTATGTATATCAATTGTTTCACAAGTGAGGTTAAAGGAGGCACCTTCCTGCCAAATGACTAGGGGGGAAAGGAAGCTTTTCTTCCCATGTTAGTAAATCAGAACCTTTCTGTGACGTTCTGTTCAGTCGTGTCCCTGGCCCATTTTCCACCCGGGGCCAGGACTGCAGACTGCTGCCCCTCCCCCTGCAGCACTTGCCACTCCACTGACCCCCCCCCGGAGTTCTGGAGCCCTGTGGAACATCCTGCTGCCCTCCAAAAAGCAGTTTAATGCCTTCTCAAGGCCCTTAAAATACTTCTGGTTTTCCAACAAAAAGAGGCATTAGAACACTTTTGGAGGGCTGCAGGCAGCGGCGTCATGCAGCCGGAATGCTGGGCGGGAGGAACGGGTGAGCGGCAGCCCGCCCGTTGCATACCGCTCCATTTCGCCGTCTTCCCCACCCCTGGGGCGGGGAAGACGGCAAAACGGAGTGGTACGCAACGGGCGGGCTGCCGCTCACCCGTTCCTCCTGCCCAGCGTTCCGGCTGCATGACACCGCTGGCTGCAGGATGTTGTGCACGGCCTGTCCAGCCCTTAGGAGGGCTCCAGAGAGTGCGCAGCAGCGGAGATAAGCAAGGTCACAGGACTGACTGTATCAAGCTCTTGGGTTTTTTTACATCTTTGGTGCAAATATTAAGGCATCCATTTCACTGACATGGTATAACCACGTAATCATAATTGGGTCTCAACCATATAGAAGTTTAGCCTCCAAGGACACTGAGCAACAACTCACCGCAGTGAAAGAGTTGAAGAGGTAATACAGAGCCCAGGCGATGATGACAATGTAATAGATATTCAACCAGAAGGAGAGAACCACTGCAGCCAGGCCCACTCCTAAGGAAGAAAATACATTGCTTGTTCAAAAGCTATTATGCTATAACTCACAAGGTTGTGCTGATCCAACGGGTACTAACCAGGGTAGTCTCATCATTAATTTGTTATGGGATTGGGGCAGCCTAGAAGTTGATTTAGGAAAACCTAGAGTGGTGCTGTGAGTCAAGGTTTTCTTGACTCTTAAGTGTGATTCATCATGTGACTCCAGCTTTTCCTAAGTCAACTTCTAAAAGGTTGCTAGCACTGTAACACCTGATGGGCTATTTGCTATCTAGGGCTTGCTCCAGGTTTAAAGAACCCATCAGCAAACTGTCCTCTATGGCAGTAGTTCTCAAATGTTTTAGCACCGGGACCCACTTTTTAGAATAGCACTCGTATTGGAACCCACTGGAAGTGATATCATTAAGTGATGTCATGACTGAAAGTGTCATCATCAAGTAGGAAGTTCCATCCTTGTGACTTAATTATATGACACTCCTGGAATGTAAACTGGTATTCTTGGATTGCAGTAATTGCACAACCATGAAACATCCCTGACAGAAAGAGCAAGATTAGGACAAAATATTATGTAAAAACACTGAACTAAAAACAAAAATTTTTAAAACCCTCACTTGAAAATTCAAACTGTTAACACTCACAAAAGGAATATAGGAAGGTCAGCAGCTTCCAAGATGGCGGCTCAGCTCCCAGTTTTCTATGACCCACCTGACATCAGGTTGCGACCCACCAAGTGGAGTCCCGACTCACAGTTTGAGAAACACTGCTCTATGGACACTCTCCTGAGTGCTCTCCTCAAGTTTCATTGTGGGACTTACTCTGGCAAATGGAATTGGAGAGGGGAGGTGATGATTGAGCCATTCTCTTGACAAAAGGAATTGCTCCATCAGTGCCTCATGCAGGCTAAGGATATAGAAGTGCCCTGGGCCTTTGATAGCTTCCCACTGATGCCAACTGCTGATGCTGGTCCTGCCCCCCATCTTTCCACCCCACCATTGTTAGGGCTCAATCCTATCCAATTTTCTTGTGCTGGTGCAGCCACAATGAAACCCTGAGGAAAGGGAACAAATGTTCCCTTAACTGGAGGAGGTCTCGATGACTGCCCTTCCTACCGCAGGATGCCCCATTTGCATGGCTGCACCAACGCTGGAAAATTGGATAGGATTGGGTCCTTCTTAAGGTATTTTGCACCATGGAGTCACAGTACCTTTAAACATGGGTGCCAGTTTCCAGACTCCAAGTCCACCAACGGAGGTGTACTGTCCAAGAGCAGTCTCCAGCAGGAAAAGTGGAATCCCAGCAAACACCAGTGTCAGAAAATAGGGAATCAGGAAGGCACCTGGGAAGGAAGAAATAATCATGAAGCAGACGGAGTATGAGAAGCCTAAGTACATCTCCTTCCTTGGGGTGGATGATTTCATGGGTGTATACAGTTTGATGGTTCATAATCATCTGTTTGCCTTTACCTGCCCCATGAACTGATTAGGTGGGCTGGGATGCCCAATCAGCTGGCACATGGCAATCTCAGCATGAGGGATAGCTAGGATCAATTGTTCACAGGGAAACTGGATAATGAATCTGATCTGACTAGCCTGGCCTGTGGCTTTTCTGTAATGGCCCTGGCACTTAACGTACTGTACTACCTGCTTTGTTGGTCTGTTTTGATTGTCTGGCTATGCCTAATAAAAGTTTCTGAACTTCACATACCATACCTAACATAATAGGTTCTCAGGCGTAGTCATGAAGAGAGGCCCAAAGCAGAGGCACTATGGAAACGGATTTCAAGCAAAGCATGACCACTGTCAGTTTTTCACCCGCCAACCTTACCTCCTCCATTCTTGCCACAGAGATATGGGAAGCGCCAGACATTGCCCAAGCCAATGGCATATCCTATGCAGGAGAGGAGGAAGTCAAATCGGCCTTTCCAGGAGCCTCGGTCAGGGATCTTCTTTTTCGTCTTCTTGGAAGCCTCTTCCTTCAAGGCTTCGGTCTCATTCTCCTTGAGGGCTGCCTCCTTCCCCTCCAAAGGAGAGTTCAGCAGCACTGATGTGGTGTCCATCTTTCCCATTGCTGCTTACGTTTACCTCATAAAGGAGGATGAATGGCACAGGTGGAAGATCAGGATGGATCAGGCCAGACAAACCCCTCACTGGTGACTGGAAAGTATAAAGACAAAAGACAATTATCCTTTGCAGTGAGCCAGGAGGAGGACTGAGCTGAGTGAGGCCCAGAGTCAAACATTTTAGTCATGGTTAGGCTTCATCTACTTATTTGAACTGCTGGAGTGTGAATGGGAAGGCTGTTCAATGGCGACTAAGGGCAGACCGGCCATTTTGAAGCAGTTCTTGAGAGGTCCTAGAGGTATTAGCTACATGTGAACCAGTACATTTGCTCTGACAGAACTTAAAAGGACACAACAAATATGTTTAAAGGATGTCAGAAATAAGAGGGAAAACAATTGTCTGCCTTATCCATTGAGCAAACGAGGAAAGAGGTTTAAATACTGGATGGTGGACGAGCCAAATATCTGAGAAAACGTAATGATTGTGAGGGTGCAATCCTAACCTGGAGTTAGGCCAACAAAGTTTCCTCAGCACAAGGGACACCATAAAGTATGTTTTGCCCACTCTCAGAGTCAGAGAGGCCAGCACACAAATGTGTGCCATCTTCCCTGAATCTGCGAGTGGTCCGAACATGCTTTACAGTGGCCCTGTGCCAGCCAAACTTTGCTGGCCTAACTGTTCTAGCCTAACTCCAGGTTAGGATTGTGCCCTCAGAAAGAGAGATGGTGGAGGCAGAAGCAAAACATGAAGAAGGAAGAGGGTGAAAGCCTGGAGAAGGGTCTGGACAGCAGGATGGAGGAGAAAGAAGGGAAGGCAAAGGAGGTCACAGGGAGCTCTGAGAGACAAAGAAAGGTGGAGGACATGCTAGTAGGGCTCCCAGAGCAGGACCATAAGAGCAGCAGCAGATCCAGTCCCTGAGAGAAACTAAGTCACCTTGATAGGGATCTGCTTGGAGGTTTCTCTCAGGGACAGGTTGCTTGGGAGCCAAAGCTGCCCCTGGAGACCCTATCCGGGGTTGCACTGTGGGAGATGCACCTTCATGTGAGTTGCCCTCTGCCAAAGCATCCAGCTAAGAGGAAGGGTGATGAGATCCAAGGGGAAGCAAGAGACAACCCTATTGTTCAATATGTCAACAACCTAAGGGACACATAAAAAGAGGAAGCTCGAAAGGCACATCTGGAATACTTGCCGGGATCCTTTGGTTATCAAGCCCCCTAGAGGTGGAGCTCCCCCTGTAGGAGGGGGTGAAGATGACAAAAGCAATTCTACAACAGATTTGCCTATGAAGACAGGCATGCAGGCAGGGCTCTGCCAGAGATAATTGAAGATGATGAGGGGTAGTGTGTACAATGGTTGTCACAAACCTGGGATAATTTGTCTTCTTCTGCCATGGTTGGAACTGAAGACAGCCAATGGCCATTGGGTCAAAATATTGTTACGCTTGGAAAAACTTTACTTATGAAGGTTTGCTCTGACAGAATAAGAGTCACCACATTAGCAGAAACTAGCTTCCTTCAGAACGCAAGGGAAATCCTGATCAAAGTATATTTTCCAAGAAATTGGACCGTGTGATGATTTACAGCGGGAGCTCTAGGCCTGAGGCTTGGAAACCATTTACCAAGCCAGTAAATTTCTTTTAAGTGTAAGCCTAAGGTAATAACTTAATAAATCTTCCCATAAGTCTTCCTTAGTGTCTGGCCAGGGTGAAATAAGATTTCCATCTATTTGGGTTAAATGACAATATCCTGATGAACGGTCAAACACAGGGTTGCCAACACTGAAATTGTGCCTCAGAAATATCTTCCTCTCTCCATATCCAATTTCTGTGCCAGAACTGAATCCTTCTCTTACTGACTTTGGTCCAGTTCACACAGCAAAACCGGTGCAGTATTTGGGACGAAATTCCATCCAGACTCACCTCAGCGTATGGGTAAAGCAAGTCAAGGGCTGGTGGGTGACACAGTGGGTGACTAGCAGCACAACCCGATCTGTGTCTGCTCAGGAGTAGGTCTCATTGTGTCCAATCACCACTGCATGACTGTGCTGGGATTATGTAGGACTGGACTGGACATACATTTATGTAGGGCAGTGATGGCGAACCTATGACACGTGTGTCAAAGGTGACACACCGCAATGTTTGGGGTGACACAAAAGCAATCACCAATACTTGACAAAAACTGAGTTTGTTTTACTCACCTTTCATCTTGAAATTATTTGATGCTTCTTTATATCATACATAGCATCACACATGATTGGACTGTATTTTTTATTTAAATAAATGAATATTAAAAATTGTTTCTCTTTTCTTTGGGAGGGGAGTTGATATACCAGCAGAGTCAAATTAAGCATTTTCCTAAGTTTTGACACACCGAGCCCAAAAGGTTCACCATCACTGATGTAGGCTCTGCATCCCATAAAACAGGTTGTAGCTACACTCTCTATGGTGATGGGAAGAAGAGCAGGGCCTTTAACATTCACACAAACACACAGTTGCAGGAATTAAGGTATCACTCCTCTTATACATATCATGTGTCCCTCATTGGTGTAAATAGCAGAGGAGTTAAAGAGCCCAGGAGGTTGGTAACCAAAGGAAGGGGCTTCTCAGTTTTGGCACCCCAGCTACAGAATGGAATGTGCTGCTCAAGACTCACCTGCTGCTTACCTGTATGCGTATTTGATCTTTCTATTTTCCCAGCCCTTAACACAACTGTCTTACAGAACTTTGAATGTTTTCATGCTGCTATTTTGTTGTTCTACGGTGGCCTTTTAATTTTGATTTCACTGCAAATTTTGTAAAATGCCCTGGAAATGCACCTGTGGGTGAGTATGGTACAAACAAACCAATAATGGAAAGGCCTTCATAATGAGCACTTGTTAATCGAGGTGTTCATGTGAATGCCTCTTCATTGCTGTTGGCTAAAATATGTAATTTAAATGCCTTAACCATAATGGGAAAATATGTTTTGCTCCTTTCAATGATTTATTTTGTGGCTAATGATCTGTTTGGGCAAAGCTGATCATTACGTGATGGTCATAATTATACAATTTTTATTTCTTCTACAATTCATTTGCATTTGGCTAACATTGTCTCGACAAATATAATGGCACAGAGCTTTTCCTCTACCAGCATGCTGTGTTTTATTGACAGGATATTAGGATGAGGCTCCAATTTAAACCTAACAAATCTTATAGTAAGTTAAAAAAGCTGAGATCAGAGGTGTCAAACATAAGGCCCGCAGGCTGGTTGCAGTGCACAGAAGTTATATCTGGCCCTCAGGCTCTCCCAGCACCACCATCAGTTGCTGATTTGCCAACATGCCACTCATTATGCGAGTGAAAAGGCACTCTCATCTGAAAAGGCAGCCCACATGATAATTGTGCATTCTCGTATCTTGAAAAATAGGATCAAGATTTGTGCATTTTTCTCTTCTGTCATTTGCCGCTAATGAGAGAGAGAGAGAAAATGCTTGTTTCAGGTTATGATCTGCTTAATGACATCACTACCTGCTAATGACATCACTTCCTGCCCTCAGCAGGCACCATGAACGCTGTTAGGCCCACTGTATAAAACATGTTTGACATCCCTGGCCTAGAGGGTCCCTACCCATTGGCTGCCCAAACAGCAGCAAAAGGAGGACATTAACAGGTCAGTTTATCTGAGAGAAATGTATGAGGGTACTGCAAAGGTGGTGCTCCTTTGGCTTTGTGGGAGTCATTGGGTATAAAAACCAGCCAGCCTGTCAACAATTAAAAGCTTTTCGAAATAAAAAGCTCTTCAGCCCCCGCCGGAATGTTGCCAAAGAGGGAGCAGTTCTCAATTCTAAGGGGAGGAATACCCTCGTATTCCAAAGTTGGGGGGGGCACCACTGAGAAGGCCCTATTCCTGGCCGCCGTCCCTCTCACCTCTCCTGGTGGCGACACAATCAAATGGGGCCCCCAGATGATCTGAGAGCACGGGCAGGATTATATGGGAGGAGGCGGTCCCTCAAATACCCCGGACCCGAGCTGTAAAGGGCTTTAAATGTCAAAACTAGCACCTTGAATTGGGCCCGGAATAGAACCGGCAGCCAGTGTAGTTGCCGAAGCAACGGCCCGACAGAGTAAAACCAATGTGCCCCAGCAACCACCCGAGCCGCCACGTTCTGTACTAGTTGTAATTTCCGGACCGTCTTCAAAGGCAGCCCCACATAGAGCGCATTGCAATAATCTAACCTAGATGTCACTAGGGTGTGGGTCACTGTGGCCAGGTCCGCGCAGCTCAAGTATGGTCGCAGCTGGCGAATCAAGCAAAGGCTCCCCTGGCCACCGCCGCCACCTGGGAATCCAGGTGCAGCTGTGAATCCAGGAGGACCCCCATGCTGCGGACCTGCTCCTTCAGAGGGAGTGCAACCCCATTCAGAGCAGGACGATGGTCCAATACCCGAGCTGTGGATTTCCGAACCAAGAGCACCTCTGTCTTATCCGGATTTAATTTCAGCTTGTTCACCCGCATCCAGCCCCCAACTGCCTCCAGACAGCGATCCAGGACCTCAACCGCCTCCTCAGAATCAGGGGGAAAGGAGAGATAAAGTTGGGTGTCATCAGCATACTGATGGCAGCCCACTCCAAACCCCCGGATGACCTCTCCCAGCGGTTAAGGTACCACGCCTGTTTCTTGCCTCATTCGTTTGCTTATGTGGTTGCTGCTGTTCATGGACGCTTCCTCTACCCTGCTGGCTTCCTAACTTCCACTAAGTTTGGCTAGCTGTAATAGTTAATGTTAGCCCTGCACTGCTGGAGTACACCCTTGATAAGCCACTCTTGCACCAGCCGAGTTCAAGGGGCACAGGAGCTATTCTAGGCGGGGAAGAACTTTGAATGGAGTGTGGCCTGAGGCAGGGGAGGCAGTGGTGTCATCTAAATGATTTAAGAACAGGTACTCACTTTTGATTGGCACGTGTCGGGACCCGCCCACCGGAAGTGACGTCATAAGCCAGAAGTGATGTTGTGGCAGGAAGTGACATGAAAAAAGCCCTTTTTGAGGCCTCAGATGATTTTAAACTGACCCAACAGTTGCAACAGTATTCCACAGCACCCCCAGAACATGTTAAGGAGGCCTGGCATCATGTTAAAACCCCAGAGCAACTCATTTTTCAGTGGCAAGGAAAGGAAAGGCTCCGCTCGCTGCCTGCCTGCCTGCCTGGCTCTGAGAACATGCAGGCAACTCAAACATGCAGGAAATTCAAACGTTGCAGAGGGCGGAGTCGACGAGTGGGCGGGCGAATAAGCAGGGCCAGCTGTAATCCTAGAAACTGGTACTCGCGTACCCCCGCGTACCCCCTGCATGACATCACTGAGGGGAGGGCATTCTGGTGGACAGTGTGGTCCGGGAAGGAGTGTGGAGTTTGAACGCAGCCCTTAGGCTGCACACATGCTCAGACTTGCGCCTGCTATACAACAGAATTTTACCCACAATCTGACGTTGGAACAAATTATTCACATGAAGCTCTCAAAGGTTCTGCAATCCTGGCCTGTCTTGTGGACTATTGCTGACTCAGCTTGTGGGTTCCTACCCAGGTTCTGGTCATGACTATTTCCCCAGTTCGAGGCCAGCCCATCCATGAAGCCAGCTGAAGTGGTCCCACAGACAGATTGGGGGGCACTTATCTCTGTTTGCCTGCTTGCCTCTACTGCTCCCCCTTCTCCTGCCACTTCCTGGATAGGAAAAGGAAGAGAAGGAAAGAGAGGCAGAGGAAATGCAGAGGGGAAGAGAGTGCTGCACCAGAACATCAGAGAATGGGAGGTGCCGACGCTGGCTTGTCATCGGGTAAGTGGGGCAGCACTTGGCAAGTGGCCTCAGGTGCCAGAAGTTCCTGCCCCTGTTGGCAGAAGGGTAGCACACAGCTCAGACGAATATGGCCCTGTGCACTCAACAGTCTTTCAAAAGACACCCATGCCCTGAGAGCAATCAAGCAATTATCAAGGGCTCATGAAAGGAAAGAGATCATACGCAGCTTTTTGCCAAAGAGCAGAGAAACCGTCACAACTCCAAGTAAGTAGTAATAGCCTCAGGCAGCTTGGCTGTCGTTGAAATGATGGGGAAGGAAGCAGATGTCTCAGGGAGTGAACAGCCCTCGATCTCTAATGAAAGTAATTGTAATGCTACCTGTCTGTCTGGTTTTTACACACACACACACACACACACACACACAGAGAGAGAGAGAGAGAGAGAGAGAGAGAGAGAGAGAGAGAGA